>ML377241.1:0-54724 GCA_005239525.1 Nicotiana knightiana | reverse complement strand
CCCCCCCCAAAAAAAAGGACCTCTGAACTCCGTCTTCTCATCTCTCCAATCCTCCGCTCTCCGCCGGAAATCGCCTCACGGCTGTGGACAGTCTCCAAATGACCCAAAATCATCACCAAACAAGTCCCATCCCCTCCTTTTTCCAAATCCCCTAGACTCGTCCCTCAAATCCCACTAGAACTCCACGAATTGTAGATCTAGAAATTCAAAAAAACCTAACCTGCCCCTTGTTGTTCTTTTCACAAATTTCGGTTTGTTTTAGGTCGAAACCAACATCAATCGATCACTCTCAGTGAGAGCTATCGATTGATGGCGGTTTGATTTTATTTCACGATCATCGGAATTCGGTTTAAACTTTAACTAGTGGCGAGAAATCTCCCGAACTTATCACCTCCTTCCTTTTCTGTTCAAACCTTCAATTCTCCATGAATTTTTGACCTATGAAGTGTTTATGGGACTACAAGTCTAAATAAATACTCACAGGTCAAAAATCTCTGGTGATTTGAAGTCACAGACCCATGGAGCTTCGTTCCTTTTCCTCGAAATTGATCATCTCGTGGCTGGAAGTAGGAGCCTTGATGGGTAATCCTTTTATGCTTTTCTTAATCTCGCTTTGTTTAGTTGTTTAGTTTACTGTTTGATTGTCAATGAGGTTTCAATTTGTGTCGTTTATATGATAGCAATTCTGTTTGCACAACTAGATTGACAGTTGATTGCGTGATAAATTAGGGTAATTAACAGATTTTTTTAGTTTAATTGAAAGTGTGTTTAGTTAGTTTTGATTGCATTTTGTTGAATCCCTTAATTGAGATTAGGATACAGATTGCTGCATTTTTCGGTTTTGTTTCTCGTATGGGTTTCTTTGAAGTCAGGCCTGCATTGTCATAGGCCATCCGGCCAGGGTCATTTAGCCCTGGCCTAGTCAGTTGTTTAATTGGCAGATTTAAATAACAGAGATAAAAGAAGATGAGGGATCAACAACGACAACAATATAGTGAAATCCCACAAGTGGGGTCTGGGGAAGATAGAGTATACGCAGACCTTACCCCTACCCCGAGGGAGTAGAGAGGTTGTTTTCGGTAGACCCTAGGCTCAAGAAGAGAAGAGACGAAAAGAGAGACAATATATTAGTACTATCAACAGAAAACAATAGAAATAATGACAACAACATAAGAACCAGAGAATAGATGCAAAGCACTAACAATAACCCGTAGATAAGGCCCGACATAAAGAAAAACAGGAGAATAGTGGGAACACAACATGAATCACTAACAGTCTAAGACAAAACCCTATCATACTAGCCTCACACCTGGAAAAATACTAAACTACCTCCTAACCTACAAAGCACTATCAGTAGTTGTAAATATGGGGACAATATAGGGTATTTTCTTTAAATCAATTTTAGGGAATATTTTCTTGTTAACTAACTTGAGCTTTCTAGAAGGGAATAAAAAGGACTCTTTGGCAAAAAGGAGTACGAGGGTTACGATATTAAAGGCTATTGAGTAAAAACAGAATTAACAACAACAAATCAATGCAATCCCACACAACAACAACAACAACAACACACCAGTATTATCCCACACCGTGGGGTTTGGGGAGGGTAGTGTGTACGCAGACCTTACCCCTACCTTGTGAGGATAGAGAGGTTGTTTCCAATAGACCCTCGGCTCAGGAAAGCATAAGCACCACATTAATGAAAATATAGACAAGAAGAGACAGTACCAAAAAGCCATATAAAAGCAGAATGAAAGTAACAAGATAGTAAGGTGATTAACAATGAAAGTAAACAACGGTTAGTCATAAAAACCTACTACCAACAGAAAGCGAGACTGCATTCCAATACTACTGTTATGAACACTCTAGACTACCTACTCTATTACCCTCGGCTCAGGAAAGCATAAACACCACATTAATGAAGATATAGACAAGAAGGGACAGTACCAAAAAGCCATATAAAAGCAGAATAAAAGTAACAAGATAGTAAGGTGATCAACAATGAAAGGAAACAACGGTTAGTTATAAAATTTACTACCAATAGAAAGCGAGACTGCGTGCCAATACTACTGTTATGAACACTGTAGACTACCTACTCTACTGCCCTAATCCTTGACTTCCATACCTTCCTATCGAGGGTCATGTCTTCGGTCAACTGAAGTTGCGCCATGTTTTTCCTAATCACCTCTCCTCACCTCTTCTTTGGCCTACCTTTACCTCTCCGTAGGCCCTCCAATGTCAACCTCTCACACCTCCTTACCGGGGCATCTGTGCTCCTCCTTCTCACATGACCAAACCACCTAAGCCGCGCTTTCCGTATCTTGTCCTCAATAGGGGTCATACCCACCTTGTCGCGAATAACCTCATTTCTGATCCTATCTAACCTGGTGTGCCCATACATCCATTTCAAGATCCTCATCTCTGCTACCTTTCATCTTCTGGACATAAGCGATCTTGACTGGCCAATACTCAGTCCCATACAACATCGTTGGCCTGATCACTACTCTGTAGAACTTACCTTTAAGTTTTGGTGGCATCTTCTTGTCACATAAAACACCGGAAGCGAGTCTCCATTTTATCCATCCCGCCCCAATACGATGTGTGACATCTTCATCAATCTCCCCATCCCCTGAATAATAGACCCAAGATACTTAAAACTTCCTCTCCTAGGGATGACCTGTGGGTCCAGCCTCACCTCCCCTTCCCCTCCTTGAGTCTCGCCACTAAACTTACACAATATCATCTGCAAATAGCATGCACCACGGCACCTCCCCTTGGATGTGGCGCGTCAGTTCGTCCATCGCCAGAGCAAACAAAAAAGGGCCGAGTGCCGACCCCTGATGCAACTCCATCATAACCGGAAAATGGTCCGGGTCCCCACCCACTATCCTCACTCGGGTCTTTACTCCATCATACATGTCCTTAATCAACCTAACATAGGCAACATGTACACGTCTAGCCTCCAAACATCACCACAAAACCTCCCTCGGAACTTTATCGTACGCCTTTTCTAAGTCGATGAACACCATATGCAAGTCCTTCTTTCTCTCCCTTTACTGCTCTATCAATCTCCTAACAAGGTGGATGGTATCTATAGTCGAACGCCCCGGCATAAATCCGAACTGGTTCTCAGAAATAGACACACTCCTCCTCACCCTTAGCTCTATCACTCTCTCCCAGACCTTCATAGTATGACTAAGCAGCTTGATATCCCCATAGTTATTGCAGTTTTGGATATCACCCTTGTTCTAAACCCTTGTTCTTGTATACAGAAACCATCGTCCTCCACCTCCATTCTTCGGGCATCTTCTTCGTTCTAAAAATGACATTAAATGGCCTAGTGAGCCACTCCAAGACCGCCTTGCCCGCACTCTGCCAAACTCCACCGAGATTTCTCCGGCCTTGTCGCTTTGCCCCTGCTCATCTTACGCATAGCGCCCTCAACTTCATCAACTCTAATCCGCCTACAATAACCAAAGTCACAACGACTCCCGGAGAGTTCCAAATCACCCAGTACAATGCTCCTATCCCCCTCCTCGTTCAAGAGACTATGGAAGTAGGTCTGGCATCTCCGACGGATAAGCCCCCCATCCAACAAAACTCTACATTCTTCGTCCTTGATGCACTTCATTTGGTCCAAGTCACGCACCTTCCTTTCTCGCGTCTTGGCTAACCTGAAGAACCTTTTATACCCACCTCAGCCCTCGAGTTCCTCATACAAACGAATAAAAGCTGCAGTCTTGGCTGCCGTAACTGCTAGCTTTGCCTCTTTCTTAGCTAACTTATGATGCTCCCTATTCGCCCTCTTCTCCTCCTCGTCTACACTTTCCATTAGCTTCAGATACGCTGCTTTCTTGGTTTTCACTTTTCCTTGCACCTCTTCATTCCACCACCAGTCTCCCTTGTGACCACCAGAGTAACCCTTTGAGACCCCTAATACCTCTCTCGCGGCTTCCCTAATGCACTGCGTAGTCGTGGTCCACATAGCGCTTGCATCCCCACTACTCCTGCAAGCCCCCATAGTCAACAGCTTGAACCCCAACTCCTGTGCTTTAGCTTCCATCAAGGCTCCCCACTTGATCCTATGTTGGCTATACATCAACCTCTTCCTTGTGATCTCAAGGTCCATGACCTGGAGCCTATGAAGGGTCGAGAGGTTCTCTCTCAGGATGACTATGCAATCCGTGCAAAGACCTCTATCGGACTTCCTGCAAAGTAAATAATTAATCTGAGTCTCGGCCACCGAACTCCGAAAGGTGACAAAGTGCTCCCTCTTCTTTTGGAAACTTGAGTTTGCTATCACCAAGTCAAATGCTCTAGCAAAGTCCAACAGAAACATTCCTTCTCCGTCTTTATCTCCAAAACCAAAGCCACCATGCACATCATCATACCCCCAGATGTCGTTCCAATGTGGCCGTTGAAATCTCGTCATATGAAAAGCTTCTCGGTATGCTGGGTAGCACGCACCATCTTATCCAAATCCTCCCAGAAACGCCTCTTGACTTCCTCATCCAAGCCTGCTTGGGGTGCGTACATGTTCAAAGTTAAACCTCCAACAACTAGCTTAATAGTCATCAGCCTGTCATTCACCCTCCTAACCTCCACCACTAGTTCCCAGCGGTCCTTTACCCCGTTCCTGCCCCCTACCCTCCCAGAATACCAAGTTTGAACCTGTACAAATCCTGCGCCTTATCTCCTAACCACCTAGTCTCCTGTACATAAGCTTTATTAATCTTCCTTTTCTCGAGAATCTTCGCTAACTCTACAGATTTTCCAGAAATAATTTTATTTATTAGTTTTTCTATTCATGTATCTGGGGAGGGGAGATGGGTGTCATAATGGTACTCTAGATAGGATGGATCAATATCTGGACTTCCTGCATCTCTTAGGGGGTAACATGTTGTAGGGTTGGTGGGAGTGTTGTTATCTTGTTCTTGTACTATTTCTGTACCATCTTTGCACCAGTTTAGTAAAAGACTTTACCTATCAAAAAAAGCTTTAATCTCATTTTTCTCGAGACTTATGTTGGCAAATTCATTATAAACTCTTGTATTCTGTATAACGGCAATTGAAAAATGGGAGGCAAAAACTATTTGCCTCATTCTACCATAAGGTATTTGTATAGATGTGTTTGGATATATTCCAGTAACCCCTTCATATGATATGATGGCTTCATTTGGATGCAAAATGATCGTCCTCGTTTGAATATATTCTCTCCATAGTGGTAGATTATATGTTTTGTTTTGTTTCTAGGCTAAAAGCATATGCCTTCAAGCTTCAGTAGTTCAGTTCCTCTTGTCTTCTCCGTGGAGGGGTTTGGTCTAACTTCATAACATTTGAGATTTCATTTCTTTTGTTCTCTAGCACAAGGCTATATTAAGAAGTATCTATTTACTTGTTGACTGAAAAAGAAAAAGTAGATATTTCTCTTTATTGTTATTGAGTTTCTATTTTGTTGATAAGAAAATCTATGTTTGATCTCTTTTTCACAAAAAAGAAAAAAATTTAGTTTTGAACTATAATGATTTGTTCTAGCTAAATCAACTGCTACAAACAGCTGCACTTGAAACAAACAGTGAATAGTGAATAAGAAAGCGTCTGCTGGTTGGGAAAAAATAATTATTGAAATAACTTTTGAGTACATGACTAACGTCTCATTTTCAGATGTGAAGTTGGCATCCAAGAAGTCCCAAAAGATTCTGCTTTGGGACGATTAAGGGGAAGTGATAATGTGGTAAGCATTTTGCACTTTCACCTCCCTTTTTGCTGTTTCTCTGGTCCCTCACTTCTATTTTCTGTTCGAAAAATTGTTTTGCGATGTTCATTATAGTATCAAGGCAAAACATTTTTTTTATTGTCTAAGGCCCTGTTTGGGACATTTGCGAGGTCTAGGGTCTCAGACTGTCTCAAGAGTGATTTTGAGGAATTTCCCTACCTAAATCACGATCACTATTGGATTATGCAATTTTGACTTCTCACGTTTGGGCAAAAACTGCTAATAGGCATACAAAAGATGCAGACGTCTTGTGCATGTCTCACAACCTTAGCCATGACTCATGAGGCCCATTGACAGTTGACATGGGTGTCGCAGCATGCTAAGTCTCTCTTTGAACAACTATTAATATCTGTTCTCAGGCCGAAGCCTATATTTGTCATTACGCATCATCTGGTGTCACCTTGCAAAACTTTGTGCAGTTTAAGGTCTTAGATTCTACTTAAATCTTAAGTTGCATCCCAAACATGGGAGGTTATACGAACAATAGATCAGTGACTGTTGAAGAATGCCTATGAAGATTGATAATCTGTATTCATTTCTCTGCAGCTGGAGATATACAGCCGTTGTTACGAGAAACAACCACTGGTTATCCAAGGTGCTGGAGCAGGGAATGATACCACAGCAGCTGGTGTCCTAGCTGATATCCTTGACATTCAGGATTTATTCCCTCAACCGAGTGTTGTACACCGTGGACATTGAAGACTCAGATTTGTCACCGCTTAATTTAACATCTGATCTTCAAAGAGGAAATTCGGACGATTCTTGACCGTCTGCTTCCAGATTGGAGATTGAAATCGGTGTCAGCCAAGCACATCCAATTTTGAAAAATTTCTCTGACACACGAGAGTCCCTCTCCTATTTACAGTAAATTATTATATGATTTCTCTCCTCTCGTCAGTGGTGCATAACGACATAAAAGGAACTACTGCATACGGTGACACTGAAATGGCACAGCTACAAAATTGAGTCCTGTGTTGGCCTTAGCGTAGGGCAAGGTTTCAGGATTACACTTTCAGCTTATAATCAGTTCAATTGTTAATGACCATTTCGGTACTTGAACCGTTGATGCTATGACAATTTTTAGAGTCATCTCTTCATTATGCTTTTCAATGTATGAAGTGATTTGAGATCATGCTCATAATCTCTATTTGTTCAGATAATCAGTATCCATGTTAATGAAAACCATAGGTTGTTATAAGGTTGGAGTCAACCTTTAGCATTGAAAAATGATTTTGGATTAATAAAGCTACAGAATAGAAACAGCAATAACATCTTAACAAATACAGAGAATCGTAGATGTAGAAAGCTTAGTTTCTTGTGCAAACGTTAAATTGCGACAATTAAATCAACACGTTCATGATGTTAAGAGCGGTTATATGGACACATAAACAGACTAATTTTATTCTTTCCTTGCATCATTATGTTAACTACTACTAATACAATCACAAGACACCATCCTAGCACTGTGTAAATACTGCAGGCAACCAATCTGGAAATCCAACCAAATTACCAAGAGATACTTAAGAAAAAGTTGTCTTTCACAAAACCTTTTTTCATGACATGATCTAAAACCCGGCTATTGTTGTACGATCAAAGTAGCAACTAGTAGGGCGTCCATCTGGCAAAAGAGCTACATAACAGGGCCTTCAGCTCCTTCTTCTACAGTCATGGTTCCTGCGTGCCAGGTTAAATCCGTATTGACGAATCCAGGATGGACACAATTGATACACATTTTCGGATACCTTCTAACCAGAAGTCTGGTGTAAGCATTAAGAGTGGCTTTTGATATGCTATGTGCTGGTACCGTTCACTTCAAGAGCATCTTGTTCCAAATCATCCAAAAATTTCTGCAGGATCTTGTCAATTCTATCTTCTGTCAGGTTTTCAATATCTCCAAGCTCCTTTTTCCTCTCCTCATTTGGAACTAGCTGCATGAGAACAGGAACTCAACAAGATATATCAAACGTTAAAAGATTATGTTCCGAAGAGGGAAGAGCACTTGTTCACCTTCCAGAGTTCATTGGCCAAGACTCAAATTGATTATCTACTCCTCCGGAAGGGGGATAGGGGTCTTTGCATGGACTTAGTGATCGTGAGGAAGAAGAAGAAGCAGTCTGTGTATGGTCAGCCTAGGATCAGGTGGGGTGCCTTGACTATTGACAAAGCGCAGGAGATGGGGGGAGGTTGCTGGCTATGGGAGCCTGAAGGAGTAGTGAAGACGCGAGCTGTATGTGGACCACAATATCAGAGTGTATTAGAGTAGCTGCGAGAGAGGTGTTAAGGGTCTCGAAGGGTTTCTCTGGCGGCCGCAAAGGTGACTGGTGGTGGAGTGAAGGGGTACAAGAGAAAGTGGAGGCCAAGAAAGCGGCGTACTTGAAGCTTTTAGAGAGCATGGGCGAGGAGGCGAAGAGGATGAACATGGAGGTATATAGGAGGGCTAAGAAAGAGGCGAAGTTAGCGATTACTGCGGCTAAGACTGCGGGGTTTGGGCGTTTGTGTGAAGAGCTTGAGGCCAAAGGCAGGGACAAGAAGTTATACAGGCTAGCCAAGGTGAGGGAGAAGAAGGCTCGTGATCTAGATCAAGTGAAGTGCATCAAAGATGAGGAAGGTAGAGTTTTGATGGAAGAGGCTCAAATTAGGCGAAGATGGAAGACATACTTCCATTAACTCCTGAATGAAGAGAGTGATAGGAACATTGTGCTGGGCGATTTGGAGAGCTCCGAGATTCGCCGGGATTTCGGGTATTGTAGGTGCATAAGAGTAGAGGAGGTCGATGGGGTTATGCGCAAGATGCAGAGGGGTAGAGCATCCAGACCAGACGAAATCCCTATGGAATTTTGAAAGAATGCGGGTAGGGCAGGTTTGGAGTGGCTCACTAGGCTGTTTAACATCATTTTAGGACGAAGAAGATGCCCGAAAAATAGATGTGGAGTACGATGATTTCGTTGTATAAGAACAAGGGTGAATTCCATAGTTGCAATAATTATAGGGGGATTAAGCTGCTTAGTCATACGATGAAAGTTTGGGAGAGGGTGGTTGAAGCGAGGGTGAGGAGCAATGTGACCATTTCTGAGAAGCACTTCGGTTTCATGCCGGGGTGTTCAATTGTGAAAGACATTCACCTTGTGAGGAGATTGGTGGAGCGGTATAGGGAGAAGAAAAAGGATTTGCATATGGTGTTCATTGACCTAGAAAAAGCTTATGACAAAGTCCCCCGAGAGGTGCTTTGGAGATGTTTGGAGGCTAAAGTGGTCCCAGTAACCTATATTAGGGTGATTAAGGACATGTATGATGGAGCCAAGACTCGGGTTAGGATAGAGGAAGGAGATTTGAAACACTTTTCGGTTGTGATGGGGCTGCACTAGGGATCAACTCTTAGCCCAAATCTATTGTCCTTGGCGATGGGCACATTGGCGCGACACATTCAAGGAGAGGTGCCATGATGTATGTTATTTGCTGATGACATTGTTCTTATTGATGAGACGCAGGATGGTGTTAATGAGAGGCTGGAGGTTTGGAGGGAGACCTTTGAGTCTAAGGGTTTCAAGTTGAGTAGGACCAAGATGGAATACTTGGAGTGTATGTTCAACAATATTACCCAGGAAGCTGATATGGAGGTGAGGCTTGATACACAAGTCATCCCCAAGAGAGGTAGTTTCAAGTTCCTTGGATCTATAATACAAGGTAACATGGAGATTGATGGGGATGTCACGCACCGTATCAGAGGTGGATAGATGAAGTGGAGCTGACTTATAGGCAAGTTTTACAAGGTTGTAATTAGACCAACTATACTGCATGGAGTAGAGTGTTGGCCTGTTAAGAATTCTCATGTCCAGAAGATAAAAGTAGCTGAGATGAGGATGTTAAGGTGGATGTGTGGGCATACCAAGTTGGATAAGATTAGGAATGAAGTTATTCTGAATAAGGTGGTAGTAGCCCCTGTGGAGGATAAGATGCGGGAAGCGAGATTGAGATGGTTCAGACATGTTGAGAGGAGAAGTGTAGAAGCCCCAGTCAGAAGGTGCGAGAGTTTAGCCTCAATGGGTATTAGGAGGGGTGGAGGTAGGCCTAAGAAGTTTTGGAGAGAGGTTATTAGGCGGGACATGGTGCAGCTGGAGCTGACTGAGGACATGACCCTAGATAGGAGAGCGTGGAGGTCGAAGATTAGGGTATTAGGCTAGTAGGTAATCGAACATTTCTCTTTGTTTTTCTCAGTTTGCTAGCATTAGTGTTAGTATGGTATCCTTCTATTCGTTGGCTTTTACTACTTAGAGTTTAATTGCTTTTTTAATTTTAGTCTTTTTATCTTGTTATTATTCTTACTTGTTGCTCTTCTTTCTTGTTAGAATAGTAATGTGAATATATGTAATTAGTCCCTTATATAATAGGAGTAGGTTATGTATACATATAAATATGGCTCAGTGTAACATAGAATATTAACCAATAATATTATCTCCCGTGCTTTCTCATGTGGTATCAGAGCAACTAGTGAGAAAACCCCGCTGTGCGTTTACCAGTGAGTCCGGGACAGTCACTTTGCCTTTTTTCTGGTAACTTTCAGGTTGTTTTTTTTACTAAATCCCTTCTCTAATGGGATTTTTCACGAAAAATAACGCCACAGCAGGTGCAAATTTCTCAGGTGACCAAACCTCAGAAAACCACACCGGCAGAACCTCGTCCACGCGCTCTCACGCGCCTCAACAACTTCTGAAGCTGGCGGCGCGTCAGACCCACGCGCCGGCGCGTGAACAATGTTCCGACCATCTTTTTCGAAAATTTCTTCAGGACAGTTTTATTTTCTAGTAATTCCGACCAGGTCCATACTGCTTTCTTTTTATTCCGAGCACTTTGAGATTTTTTCGGTGTGAACAGTGAGTTTTTCCCGGCGAGAATAGTAATTTCCAGAAAATTTCTGCTTTTTCGGTGTAATATTATAATGACGTTCGTATCAGAATCCTTTAACTCACAATCCGTTGGATCCAATTCATTGAATCCAATCCAGGTTGTTTCTTTATAAGATTATATTGAGTTTCTTCTGTACAAAGCATATAAACAGACATATTCAGGGATAACTTCTGTTGTTGAAACATATAGTAGTACGACTTGTGTCTCCCAAGTCACAATGGCCAATGAGTCTCAAACCATGGCAACTGTAATCGGTCAAGCAAGTCCTCTTCCAATCGACTGTTGGTTTTCGTTGGGTGTATGCAATCAAAGTTGGTCCAGATGGACAGGTTGATCGACTTAAGGCTCGTCTTGTTGCCAAAGGGTATACTCAGATATTTGGACTCGATTACAGTAATACTTTCTCTCCCGTGACTAAAATAGCATCAGTCCGCCTTTATCTATCCATGGCTGCTGTTCGCCATTGGCCTCTTTATCAGTTGGACATTAAGAATGCTTTTCTTCATGGTGACCTTGAGGATGAGGTTTATATGGAGCATCCACCTGGTTTTGTTGCTCAGAGGGAGTCTAGTGGCCTTGTATGTCGGTTGTGCCAATCCCTCTATGGTCTAAAGCAATCTCCTCGAGCCTGGTTTGGTAAGCTCAACACAGTTATTCAGGAGGTTCGCATGACTCATAGTGAAGCTGATCACTCTGTGTTTTATCGGCATTCTGCTTCAAATATCTGTATTTATCTGGTCGTTTATGTTGACGATATTGTTATTGCCGGCAATAATTAGGATGGTATTAGTAAGTTGAAGCAACATCTCTTTCAGCACTTTCAGACTAAAGATATGGGTAGATTAAAGTATTTTCTGGGTATTGAGGTCGCTCAGTCTAGCTTAGGTATTGTGATCTCACAACGGAAGTATGTCTTAGATATTCTTGAGGAGATAGGAATGACAGGTTGCAGACCTGTTGACACTCTGATGGATCCGAATGCTAAACTTCTTCCAGGACAAGGGGAGCGATCCTGCAAGATATAGGCGATTGATTGGTAAATTAAATTACCTTATAGTGACTAGACTTGACATTTCCTTTACTGTGAGTATTGTGAGTCGGTTTATGGATTCTCCCTGTGATAGTCATTGGGATGCAATTGTCCGCATTCTTCGGTATATAAAATAAGCTCCAAGCAAAGGTTTATTGTTTGAGGATCGAGGCCATGAGCAGATCGTTGGATACTCAAATTCTGATTGGGCAGGATCACCTTTTGATAGACGTTCTATGTCTGGATATCGTGTCTTAGTAGGAGGAAATTTGGTGTCTTGGAAGAGCAAGAAACACAATGTGGTTGCTCAGTCTAGTGCAGAAGCAAAATATCGAGCAATGACTATGGAGACATGTGAGCTAATTTGGATCAAACAGTTGCTGAAGGAGTTGAAATTTGGTGAGATTAGTCAGATGGGACATGTGTGTGATAATCAATATTCTCTTCATATTACGTCAAATTCAGTGTTCCATGAGAGAACTAAACACATTGATATTGACTGTCACTTTGTTAGAGAAAAGATACTCTCGGGAGATATTGCTACAAAGTTTGTGAAGTAATGATCAGCTTGCAGAATATTTTCACCATGTCCCTCACTGGTCCTCGTACTAACTACATATGTAACAAGCTCGGTACATATGATTTATATGCACAAGCTTGAAGAGGAGTGTTAGAATAGTTATGTGAATATATATATAATTATTCCCTTATGTAATAGGAGTAGGTTATGTGTTATGTATACATATAAATAAGGCTTAATGTAACATAAAATATTAATCAATAATATTTTCTCCCGTGCTTTCTCAAATTTCTTTTTCTCTCTTTCTTTCTTTCTTTCTTTCTTTCTTTCTTTCTTTCTTTCTTTTCATTTCATCCATTCTCCGGCCAATGGTCTATCGGAAACAATCTCTCTCCCTTCCAGGGTAGGGGTAAGGTTGCGTATATCTTACTCTCCCCAGACCCCACTTGTGAGAAATAACTGGGCTTGTTGTTATTGTTGTTGTAAGGGTAATTGTTGTTACTGCCTTGATTGCAACATTTTTTTTTCTTCTTTAAAATATAACGGGTGGTGACGTTGTACCGGAACCGTGAATGTGGTGATAAGCAATCACAGACTTCGGCTATGAATTCTAACTATGCTCGGGCAAAGGAAATTCATAAAGATGCTTTATTCAAATCCATATTTCCAGAAATGACAAGAGTGATGATCTTAACATACCTTTAATGCACCTCTACGGGAGGAGACATTAACAATTCTTGCTGAAGGGGATATTTGTAGCAGTGGAAGAAGAGCTTCGGTAACATTCTTAACACCATAGTAATTAGTGCCGAAGCATAATTTGGTACTGTCAATGGTTGTTTTGGTCATAAGTTGAAGCAGATTGCTAGCTTTATCTTCAAACTATTTATAATAATAATAAGTATACCAGTTAATTCTATTTATAACAATCTAAAAATAGTAGCAGAGGCAAATTCAGAATTTAAACTCTATGGTTTCAACATTTAAGGTTTTTCGTTGAACCTATTATATTTTCAAAATTATGGGTTCATACCTACTATTGGAAGTACTAGGTTCATACCACATCCAACATTATTAACCTGCAGAAATTCAATCAGCAATCTTTTGGACTATTTGACTAAAGAATTGAATGAAAAGCAATATACATAAGTCATTGCATCTTCTCTCTCTCTCTCTCTCTCTCTCTCTCTGTGATTATCGAGAAATCACCGGGTCGAAATTGGTCGATAATTGGACAATGCCCTTCTACCATTATGTTGAAAACCAAAGAAAACTTATGCAGAGAGAAGAAATATGAAGGAGGAACTCGATGATTTTATTGAAACGAATATGGCTATATATAGCCTTACATAACCGACGTCTAAAGCTAAAACTATGAAATTCTAATGACCTGAAAAACTCGACAAACATAGAACTCTAATAACATTAGGAAGCTAAACACTAAAAGACTCCCAAAACAATCTCAAAGCCAATTTCCTTGTTTGCTCCTGTAACCACTGCATACCTACAACCATCTCCCATCACTTCAATCCAAAGTTTCTCTCTTAGAATCCTGTGCGGGGAACACTAATTCAAAAGGAGCAAGTTTTTATCGGCGTTATTAAAGCATAGACTAAAATTTAATGTAATGTTCTACTGTATATTTTGTTGTAAGAGCACTTTTTCAAGGACAATAACAATTTAAGTTCTACCATGATACGTGTATGCATATTTCAATTTTGGCATTTTCAGCAAAAAGAAACCTGTCCGATCAATATGATCAAGACTTGCTAATTAATTTTCTTTCAGTTTGGTCAAGATGATTTTCCATAAGAAAGGAAAATGAAATTATGTTGAGAATACCACAACTATAGGGCATTCTCTGCTGCAGTTGTGGACTTTTTAAAGAAGCAACACAAGAAGAAACAATTCAACCCTTTCTGCTACAAAAACAACAAGACATCTGGAATTAGACCTTACCAAACATCCATATTCAAGCTACAAAGAATTTAAATAAATTACTAACCTCATTATTCAAAATTAACAACAATAGTAACAACAATCCCTCCAGACACAAATTGGATCAAGTCAAAATTTAATATGAGGCCTAATATTTTTTTAAATGATTATAATATATATTTTTCTTTCAAGTCTATTCTTCTAGTTTTTTGAGATGAAAAATTGTTAATATTGTTTTTAAAAGTGATTTCTTCCAATAATTCATTTTAGTTGATAATGCAGCCAATTCATATAATCCTTTTTGAGACATGGTAGATATTAGCTATGATTTATCAATTTTAATTTTGAACTAAAGAATTAATAATTATCAATGGAAAAAATTATCTCTCAGAACAAAGTATAAAAGCTAAAGCAGAATTTACAACTGCTATGAAGCTCAGAAAAATGAATGGACTCACCTTCAAAGGGAGAGACAGAATAAATTTGGTGTGGAATCAACAACCGATGAGTTCTTCAAGTATAATAAAGAAAATGGGTTTGCAGCGTGTTTACCTCGAAAATACGAGTAACAATTAAATTTGATTTGTGGTTTTAAATATATGTGATCTAGTCCAATACTAATTAATAAACAAGTGATATAGAGTATGGATGAGAAGAATTGATGAACCAAACCAGTGTTGCTAGAGCAGTAGAGACCTCGAGCTCGATGACCTCGAGGTGAGTTAGGAGCAATAAAGCAAGAACAATAAAGTAAGTGTAATAAAGCTAAAGAATGATTCTGAAGAGCAGTAAACGAGAAAAGTAAGATAGTATATTCTTTGTCAATGATCAGATAAGATTACAAATGATTGGGCCCCTCTTTATATAAGAGGAGAAATCCTAAATAAGGTACACTTCTATTTGTAGTAAAGAATTTTTTTGGTACATCTGTATAACAACCTAGTACGAATTTGTACTAATTCGTACAAATCTATCCCAGAATTTGCTCCATGATCTTTGGGGACGTGGCGAGAATCTTGTCCTTTCCATAACAAACCCATAACGATATTATTCGGCATCGGTCGTACCTGGCTTCAATTCTCAATGAGCACCCAGGCCCTTGAACCTCTTATTCCACCTTCGAACCCGAGCTCGACATATTCTGAACTTCTTCCCTCGAGGCAATATCTCGAGCCTACGAAGTCGGGCTTCTTGATTTTGACCGTATACAAATACTACCGCGTTTCTTAGAATGAAATGACAAGAAACAGTTTGAATTTTTGAGTTTCCGAAGTCCCCAATGGTGACATCATTCCCATGGCGCAACTATTGAAACGACCAAAGCGTCCCCTCGGTTCTATCCCCAAATCATTAAATGCATGTCAGAGCCGGTCGACCATCAGTGTCAATGAACAGTTGCCGATTTTTTCTATATATACTCGTTTACACTTCCCATTAAGAACTTTTCTCTCTTATTTGCAACACCTCTTTTCTTCTCTAACTTCTCTTTCGCCACCAGCTCCTCCCCGTATCAACTTTAAAACTTCCACGACTTACCATCTTCTTCCTTCTTCTTCTTCTAAAAATCAATGGCAAGAACTTCCAAATCTGTTCCTCAGAAAGAAGGAACCTCCTCTTCTTCCTCTCGTCTGGCCGACGGTAAGTCGCTGTCACTCCATGAGATTGTACCGAGCAGCTGTTCCTTAAAAAAAGATTTTACGGTTGAGAATCCTCCCGATATCCCTGGCCGTCGGGAGCACGCTTCGAGGTATATAAGTTCGATTATGAAAAAGCACCTCGAAGCTGTGAGAAGAGAGTGCGGTTGGGAAGATAAGGTTGTGCTGCAGATACCTTCTCAAGAAGAGGACATCACGACCTACGTAGAGGGGTTCCTAAGGGTGTACACTTACCTCTTTACGTTATGTCCTCTCGATCCACTCGTGCTTGAATTCTGCAGAAAATATCAAGTTACCCTGGGCCAGATCCATTCGTCCTTTTGGCGAATAGTAATGATGATGAGGTTCTTCGCTGAAAAGGCCGGGCTCGAGTTCACCCTCAACCATCTCATCCGCTTATATCGACCTCATATTTTATGAGGTTTGGTCAAACTTCAACACCGAACGACCAAGTCCTTCTTTGCCAGTAATGACGAAGATATGTATCGAGGTTGGATGAGCCGGTTCATCCGGGTGAGGACCATCGATGTCATTCCCGAGGAGCACATGTCGTTCCCTGAAAAATGGAACTTCGAACGTGAGTGGGATTCTTTTCTTTAGTTTTTCCATAATTTTTGCTAAGATTTGCGTAACATTCTTCTCCTTTTTCCGTAGTGGTCCCGTGATGCCCAATGCGGTTCTCGACCTTGAGGACTGGGTTCATAAACTAGCCGCTACTTCATCATATGACAAACGCAAGTGGCGGGACTTGTCGAAGGGCAAGTGGAAAGCAAAACACCATGGTTTGTGTTTCAGTATTTCCTTTCTTATTAAGAATGCCCCTCTTTCTATAACTTAAATTTTCTGTGGCAGGTATTGAGGAGTTCTTTGACATGAGGCCGCCCCCTCTCGGGGAGAACGTTGAACCTTCGGCTTCAAAGCCAAAAAAGGATAACAAAAGAAAGAGCTCCTCGAAGAGCGAGGACACCTAAAACAAAGCAGAGCCTGCTCGGAGGCGCAAGAAGAGCATCGTCATTAACGTAGATGTTGACTCATTCCACCAGTTTATGGATGATGAAGACGACGAGGTGGAGGGTTCGTCTTTAGTGGCTCGAACTAAAAAATCTACCGAGGCTGTCAAGCCCGTTGAGACCGGAGTCCCTAGCCACGAAGAAGGGACTTCGAAAGAAAAGAAGGACGAAGGCCCTGCATCACCTGATGTGGTGACCGCTTCCCAAACTTCTGGTAGTTATCCAAAAGGAGCAAGCTTCATAGCTCCTCTGCCGAACAGAGCACCTCGAGTGATCTCCCCGAGGCCGTGACAACAGGTCATTCCCCGTCGCTTCTGGCCTACTCCGAGAACACCATCAGGGATGCTCAGAACCTAAAGACGCCCGAGTTAGGCGGAGCCCCGAGTGAAGACGACCCCTTCCAGAGTTGATTTGCCGGAGTCGATGAATCTGACCTTGCAGATGCAACCTCAACCTTCAAAGAGGCCCAATGCCTTTTCTCGAGTGTAAGCCTTAACAGTGTTGCAATTTCTTTAATGCCATAATTTCTTCTTTTGATTAACCGATCATTCCTTTCTTTTCTGTAGGCGTTCAATAAATTTAAGGCCGAACTGAGTCATTGTGAAGCCGAGCTGCATAAATCTCTGAACGAAAAAAAACTCTTAGGCTTCTCTGTGACAAAAAAGAGGAAGAGCTGAAGCACCTTCGGTCGGAGTTGACCAAAGCTCGTGAATACGAGGATGAGCTGGAGAAGCATGTAACCTCTGTTCTGAAAGAATACAGGCTTCCTTTCCTGTCTTCGGAGGTTAACACTTTAATGTTTCAGTTGCAACAAAAGGTGGAGATGCTGGAGCGTCTTCCTGGTGAGGTCGATCAAGTCAACTCCGAGTGTAATAAATGGAAAGAAAAGATGGACACCCTGGATGCGGCGAAAGAAGATGCACTAGCGAAAGTATCTTCCCTCGAGATCCAACTTTGGATTGCCCAAGAGAGCAGTTCGGTTCATGCTGGCAGAATAGTTGAGCTCGAGGCTGGTCTCGCAAAGGCCGAGGCTGAAGTTGTGGAAGTCCGGGCTGAAGCCAAAGAGATACAGATCAAGGCTAACAGGACAGTCGCCATATATTTAAAGGATGCCGCTGATGCTCAGATGGAGTTGAGGGGGGCTACTGATCGGGAGAAAAGGAGCAACGACTATGCCAGGTGTCGATCTCGGAGGGAGAATCTCGAAGAGGTCCATGGCAAGGGCTTCGATCTCTCTGAAGAGATAAAGCAAGCTAAGGTAGATGAGGCTGATGCCAAATTTGTCCTTACCTCCGACGATGATGACGACGTCGAAGATGGCCAGGGTGGTTCCGTAGATGAAGAGGAGGAGATTGAAGGAGAGGCTACTCCCGGGGAAGAGGCTGGTCCCGAAGGAGTANGGGGGGGGGGGGGGGGGGGGGATTCCCCCTGGCGTAAATAAATTTTTTTTCTATATTTTTGTAGTCTTTTTTTTTGTAGAACTCCTTTGTAATAACTTTTGTATATATGAAAAAGAAAGTAGTTTCCTTGATTGTTTTTCTTAGCCTTCAATTTCCTTCAAAGTTTGCTCGATTTTTGATGCTATAAATTTTGATAATTGAATGAGCGTCGGCTCAAATACGGGTATGGTAAGCCCTTAGGATTACTGACAGAATACCTCTTAGGGTTTTATCCTCGGGCTAAGCTTTAAGTCAGTTTGACGTTAGATCGAGGTGATGGGACTTTTGAGTCCGAGCTAAGTGAGAGTAAGTCCTCAAGCTCTGTGTTCTTCGCCCTTTATGCTCTTAAATATTGTCCCTTAGGATCTTTTAGGTTGGACTTTAGGCCTTTTTAGGTTGTCCCTTAGGCTCTTTTAGGTTGGCCCTTAGGCTCTTTAGGTAGGGACAATTCGGCCTTTAAAGTGGCTATAGTTTTTCCCTCTTTCCGGCTAAAAGACTTAGTGAAAAATTTGGTATGCCTTAGATGTGTTTTTTGTATTCGTACTCGTTGGATTTTTTGAAGGTTCGATTGATTGGAACCTCGTTTGTAATTCATTGTGTAACGATAATTGAATACCTCTTAAGGTTTTTTTGAAGGCTGATATTATCGAAGCCTCTTAATTATTCAAGGGCTGGTTATCCAAGCCCTTTATCATTTGCTTTTGCCGAGGGTAGCCTAATTTAACCAGTTTTTCGAAGTGTTTGAAGGCCTTTAGTTGTATGGCGGAATTCGAATGTCTCCGAGCCTCATTATTCCGGCCGTAGCCTTTTCATATGACCGTGGTCTTTTATATGGTCGTAGCCTTTAGCCCTCGAGTATGGTGGCCTTGAACTTTGTATCGAGGGGATGCCTCTTTGAGGTCTTATGAGTTCGAGTTTTTGATGACTCGATGTATTGAATGTCGATGACAGTCCCCAAGTATTTGGGGTGCATTTGCGATATGTCCCTTGAGCCGTTTCTCGTAGAATTATAAGTGTGAAACTCGTATAATAGTAGATTTCTTTGAAACACAAAGTGTTTTGATATAGCAAAAATGCTTATTTGAATAATTGATACATGCGTACATGTTTTGCCGTTGGGGGATCGATTATTCTATATGGAAATGGTTCATTTGACCGTTTGGCCCATTACAAAGTCCTCCTATCGAGGCCCTCATTGGCGTGAACTATTTTCTTCAAAAATACAACCTCCGAGGGTGATGTCCCCCAGTATTCGAGGTTGATTGAAAAGAAGCCTTGAATACTTTGTTGAATTCCCCTTAGGTAGCATATAAATGTTGCCTCGTTAAAAAACTTGCCGGAAAAACCCATTTCGGATAAAACCCGATCTAAGGGAAAAGAGTGCAACGCATGCTTTAAAACCCAAGGTCTTCGAGTTGAAGGATGATTCGATATCTCCAGTCGAACATCTACAAGGAGTTAATCTTAAATATAAATGAAAAAAGGGAGAAGGTCATACCTTAGCAATAATATCGTTTGAGCAGTGATATTTTCCAATTGTTTGGTAGTTGCTCTCCTTCCATTGTGCTAAGTTTGTAAGATCCTTTCCCTACGACTCCGAGGAATCGGTACGATCCTTCCCAATTGGGGCCTAATTTCCCTTTGTTTGGTTCTCGAGTATTGAGGGTGACTTTCCTTAGAAATAAGTCCCCGACTCCGAAGTGGCGAAGGTTCGACCTTCTGTTGTAATACCTCTCGATCCTTTGCTTTGCGCGGCCATTCGAACTAGTGCGGCTTCACGCCTTTCATCTAATAGTTCCAGACAAATGTTCATAGCCTCGTGGTTCGAATCCTCCGTAGTATGCTGAAACCTGACGCTAGGTTCCCCGACTGTCGTGCCCCCTTTTTTCCTCGCGGAGTCTGGGTCTCTACATTTTTTGGGACAATTCCCTTCCTTTTGGGATGGGATATGGGATTTGAAGATTCGCCACCTAACGGATTAAGGTGCATTAGGGAACCTAGAGTAATTAACTCATGAAACTAGTTTGTATCACCAGAGATCAGGTAAGGGCTCGAAATTACCTTGAGGGGAAGGTGTTAGGCACCCCTCGAGGTCCACAACGGTGGGTCCTGACCGAACTTAATTAAGCGAATTAGTCTTTAAAGAAAAATATAGCAATTTAGATAACTATTATTTAAAATAGGAATTAAAGGGGTCCTAAGTTTTCTAGCCTGTAGGATCATTTCTATGCAATACTTGGTAACTTTCCACAGGTTGGGGTGCTACACATAGTATTAGCGCACATGTCATCATCTCCTTTACTACCCAATACTATCTTTTAATTTTTACTTAAACGTTCTAGTAGCTTCTAACTCGTGCCTTATGCGTGCACTAACCCTCCCTTACCTATGGTCCCGAAGGTGTTTAGGACCTCTATTTAAGGTGGTTCTAGACCGACTTAGGTTGCTAAAAAGATGATAAAACTAAGCGACAAACAAAAATTCAGATATGACTGTCACGTAAAGAGCAAATAGGGGCTCATGTTAACCTCCACAAGTAAACAACAAATACACGCATCCCCAACAAAGACTTTTATCAATTTAAGACCCTATAGGTAGGATATCTAGATGAACATAAACATAATATAAGACGGCAGTTTATTAAAGCGAGCAGTGGTACCTATCAATTTGCCTACTGATTTTGTTAAAACTCTGAATCTGGGAAAATGTCAAGCAATACTAAATCACAATTCTTTTTAGCCCCTGAATTCCTATAAGTTTGCCTAAGTGATGACCAGAACAGAATCCTATAAGCATGGTCAACTATTAATTATAGACCTATAACATAGTTCATAAACGAGTTACTAATTTTAACAGACATGTTTTTATCTTTTAGATCCTATAGGCTTGCTTTCTATTTTTTACAGAATTAATTAACCCCTATAGGCATGATTTCTAAGTGATGAAACTGATTACAAGTATTATTTACTATAGGCATGATATCTAAATGCAGAAAACTCATTACTAGTATTACTTCCTATATGCATGATATCTAAATGCAGAAAACTGATTACAAGTATTACTTCCTATAGGCATGATATCCAAATAAAGAAAACTGATTTTTATATTTATTTCCTATAGACATGATATCTAAGTGGGCAGAGAAGTTAACAGAATGTCATACAAGTTCGATAATTCACAAAGAAGATCCTATGTACATGATTTCTAATGCACATTGAGATTTGAAAATATGCATAAAACATGGGTTCTTGATGCAGAATTGATAAACGACCTATAAACAGGATTTATGGAATGTGAAGTATGAAACTTTAGATTTCAAACGGTGAGACAAGATCCTATGGGCATGATTTCTAATGGTATGCACATAAAGAATCACCACAACAACCTATAGGCATGATTTCTACCCGAACCTGACAAAGATATATAATAATTGCTCCCAAGCTTTTACTAATAACCCCATATCTATTTTTACAAGGGTTATTACATTATTATAGACCAATGTGAATGAATTACATAAAGTTGTTCATTACACTATAGGGAGCCTTAGCAGGCCCAACATCAACCCATAAGCCAGGCCTTCAAGCAAGCAAGTCTGAAGCATAATGGGATCCATCCATGACACATAAAATTAGGTTTCTAATGTGTCAAAGTTCCCAAGGGTCTCAGGGACCCCGGGCAATGCTCACACCAGAACCTCACTTAGAAAACAGTTCATAAAAGATTGGAAGACCAGCCCCAATGTGTCAGAGTTCGGAGGAGTCTCAAGGACCCTAGGCAGTGCTCACATTGGGGGTGGTAGGAACCTAGATAACTAAGAGTAGAAATTTGAAAAATAGTATATAGAGGGTAAGGGGGATAGTTTGGAAAACAATGCATATAGAATAGTAACAGAACTGCACCAAAGAATAAACAAGAATCCATGTTCAGCACTTGGCTCCAACAGATTGGCATTTGTTTAGACTAGATACTCGTACTAGTGTTTAAAGCAGTCACAAAATCAAGAACACTTGAATTAAACAGACAGAATTAGCCACATATTGATTACATGCTTGTAGTATCTAGCAAAGTTCAAAATAGGGAACCGTCAACTGAATCAAACAAGGTTTCACATTACTGAAGATGACTTAGTTTATTAATTATCACTAGGTGGAATCATATATGCATGTATTAAGTAGAGAAACATACTGAAGTTACAATAAGCAGAATAAGATAACATGAACTAAGACATAGCTACAAAAAGAAGAAGCAGAAGATGAACTATATGTCTGGCAGAAGCATGTTGGAATTTGAAGCACTAACTACACATACATGTGGAACAAAGAGGTAACAAAGACTAAATCATACTAGTTAGAAAGTAAACTGGAAACATATATAATAAATAGGACACATCGAGGTTCGAAGTAAGCTAATCATATAAGTCACAGGGAATAAGGACTGAGGCATAGTAGTTGAGAAAGAGATGGCCAGGAAACAAATATCAAAATAGAAGCATGTTGATGTCTATAGTAAACTGGCTACATAGCATATAGAATAGAACATGATAACAGAAATTGAGGCATACCAGTTAAGGAGATAGCAAAAGGAAGGTGAAGGCAATTGGAATCCAAGAGTCTAGCCTTGGCTTTCAGCCGGCTAGATAGTGCAGCAAATCGAAATGATAGAAATAACTCAAGTTGTGTGAGTGTAAGTGTGTGAGTATAGGTCGGTAAGCATGAGCTTGTGTCTTAGTGTCTTTGTAACCATAGCCGTGTGTTTGTCGGTATTTTTTTTCTCTCTTGAAAATCAGAATGGTGAAAGGTTTATATAGCATTCAATTGAGTAAACAAATAAGGTAGGAAAATCAAGAGTTCACAAATAAGGTATGCAAATCAATCAACCAGTTAATTAGGGATAAACCCAATCAATTAATATGACAGAATCCGGGAAATATCACTTAGATTAGGGAGAATCAATTAACAACCAAGTTTAAGGTTAATAAGGTAAACAAATAAATCTAGAGATCATTTATAGGCAGGTTAAAACAATCAAAACCAAGAAATCAGGCTAGTAACATTATTAAGGAAGCAGTACCAATTATGAGTAACATATAAGGAAAGAATAAATAAAAATCTTTCAGAGAGATATCTGTTTGAAAAGAAGTACAATTTCAAACCCTAATTAAGCACGTAAATCAATTAATTAGTTAACTTAACAGAGCCAAAGTGAACGGGCAAGAACAGTGAGATAAATAATCGAATAATGGAAAACCTTAAGTATATCGAAACACAGAGATGAAACTCAAGCAAAGCAATTAGTCGAACAGTAAAGGAGAAAGACCGGAGTTGAGCATTTAAACATTTTTTAAAACATTTGCAGAAACCCTATTGATAATCAAAACCTTAGCTTTAGGGAAAAAGTGAAATCGATTGATAATAGTAGTAAAAAATGAAAGAATCTTAAAGAAAAACTATTAAACAAACTCCAAACACTTCAGATCTAAAGAGATCTGAACCTATTTGGCCAGAAATAGTTAGATTTGTACAAAAATTAAACAGAGGTAGAAAAATCGAGTTTTAGACTGGAGATTTGAAGCCATGAAAACACAAAAATGGTAATACTCACAAACAATGAGTGAATACAGACGAATTCACCAAGAGACTGAGAGATTTGAACCGATTCTGTTCTAATCTCTTTGAGATTCCATCAAATAACACGGGAGATAGGAGGCCGGATAAGGCCTAAGATCGAAGAGAAAACCCATGAATTGAAGGGGGTTCAGGTGACGACGGGCTAGGGTTAGGGAGAAGGGTGAGAGAGAGGAGAGGAGAGGAGAGGAGGAAAGGAATCAGGGGCGGCGGATTTTAGAAAAATGAATAGGGTTTGGGGGGTTATGGGTTAATTAAAAAAGGTAATAATATCCTGGACCGTTGATCTCTGAGATCAACGACCAGGATTTGATCTGGGGGTTGGGCGGGTTTAAAGATTGGGTTACTAGGTTGGGTTATGGATTAATTTTAATTGGGTTGGGGGTGGCATTTGGGCTAAGGTCCGAAATTAAAGAGGCTATGTGTTAAATACCCAATTAATTTGATAAAATAATTCATAAAAATAGCTAATAAATGATAAAAAATGCTATTTGTGTATGAAAATGATTTAAAATAATTACTTAATATTATAAAAATATAAAAGGTCATTTTTGTATAAAATAAAGTAATTATGCACACATGGGTTATTATTGCATAATTATCACAATTATAACCTACAAATGTAAATATAATTATGCATAAAATAATTAAATCTTAATATAGATATAAATGATAAAATTAAGCAATAAAATTATCATAACACCATTTGTGATGTAATTTTTAATTATTTATATAATAAAGATACTGGGATAAATTAATTAAAAATCCTTTAAAAATGCAGAAAATTATGGAAAAATATTAATTGATGCTCATGCATTGTTTTGGAGATATATATGCATTTTGAAAATAATATAGGGAAAAATTGGGTACCAACACCGATCTCGACCGGAATCAACTCTTTGGACCTATACACCAAAGGAAACAGTGTTTCCCCCGTGCTCGATTTTGACGATGTTCGATATGCCCATAGCACCTCGTGCAATATTTCTCTCCATTTCCCTTTAGCATCATTCAACCTCTTCAAGTTTTGAATGATAGTTTTGTTTGTGGACTCGGCCTGGCCGTTTGCGCTTGGGTGATAGGGCGTAGATAGAATCCTTTTGGTTTTATGGTCGAAGAATTTTGTCACTTTGCTGCCGATGAACTGCTTCCCATTGTCGCATACTATTTCGGCGGGTATCCCGAACCGACACATGATGTGGTCCCATATGAAGTCAATGGCTTCTTTTTCTCTTATTTTCTCGAAGGCCTGCGCTCCCACCCATTTTGAAAAGTAGTCAGTCATAAACAAAATAAATTTAGCTTTACCTAGCGCCGTTGGTAGGGGGCCGACGATGTCCATCCCCAATTTCATGAATGGCCATTGGGATAGGACCGAATGGAGTTGTTCACCAGGATGATGGATCATCGGTGCGAACCTTTGACATTTATCACACCTTCGAACGAACTCCTTAGTATCTTTTTCCATGCTATCCCCGTAATACCCTTTTCTAATAACCTTGCGAATCAAAGAGTCAGCACCAGAGTGGTTCCCATAGGTGCCTTCGTGGATTGCTCGTAGTACATAATCGGCGTCCCCCGGTCCCTAGCACACTGCCAGTGGTCCGTCGAAGGTTCTTCTATATAGTGTTCCATTTTCATTAAGCGAGAACCGAGCTGCTTTGGCTCGTAAGGCTCTCAATTATTTTGGGTCCGAGGGGAGCTTCCCGTGATTCAAGTATTCGACGTACTTATTCCTCCAATCCCACGTCAAACTTGTTTAATTAATTTCCGCATGGTGTTCTTCGACCACCGACCTCGACAATTGGACGACAGTCCCTCGAACAATATCATCTTCTTCAACCGACGACCCCAAATTTGCAAGTGCATCGGCCTCGCTGTTCTGTTCTCGAGGTACATGGTCCAGTGTCCATTCCTTGAAGCGATGCAATGTCACTTGAAGTTTGTCTAAGTACCTTTGCATTCTATCTTCTCGAACCTCTAAGCTTCCGTTTACTTGGTTTACTACCAAAAGGGAGTCACACTTGGCCTCAATGACCTCTGCTCCTAGGATTTTGGCTAGTTCGAGACCTGCAATCATGGCCTCATACTCGGCCTCATTGTTAGTTAATTTAAAAGTTTTGATAGATTGTCTTATGATATTTCCCGTAGGTGGTTTTAAAACAATACCGAGCCTGGACTGTTGATACCCAAATTTTTTCATATATATTTTGTGAATATATATATATATATATATATACACTTTCAAAATAAGGCATGAGCATCAACCAATATTTTTCATAATTTTTCATAATTTTTAAAGGCTTTCAATCAATTTATTTTGGCATTTTATTATCTAAATAATTATTAATTTCATCACAAATAATTTATAATGATTTATTACTTAATTTTTATCATTTATATTCGTATTAAGCTTTAAAATTTTTATGTATAATTATATTTTCATCTTTAGGCTATAATTGTAATATTTCACAATAATCGCCACATATATGCATAATTACATTATTTACACATGAAAATGACTTTTTATATTTTTATAATGTTAAGTAATTATTTTAAATCATTTTTTCATGCAAAAATGACATTTTTTTTTATCATTTATTAATTATTTTTATAAATTATTTTATTAATTTAAATAGGTATTTAAAACATAGCCCCTTTCCTAATTAATTTTCGGACCTACCCAGCCCAATATCCTATCCAGCCCAATACCCTATCCAGCCCAATTACCCTAACCCAACTACCCAGATCCATACCCGTCCAATAACCTGCCCCGCCTAAAACTCTAATCTTGGCCGTTGATCTCAGAAGATCAACGACCCTAAATCCGCCACCCGTTTTTAATTAACCAAACACCCTAAACCCTAAAATATTTCCCCCCACCCGCTGTCTTCTGATCATCTCCTCTCCTCACTCTCTCAAACCCTAGCCCCCGTCACACTTTCCCATTTGATTCATGAGATCCTCCCTTGATTCTCTGCCTTATTTGGCTTTGTTTCTTTACTGGCTACCCGATCTTGATGTTACTTAAATTATTCACCTCAAAAGGCAAGTTTATTGCAAGAGACTCGAACCAGATCTGGTTCAAAGTCTCTCATATTTCGATTATTCCGTCTATATTCATCCCAATACTTGTGAGTACGAATATTGTATCTCTGGTTCAAACCAGATTTGGGTTCATTCTGGTTCGCTTTAATTATTTACTGAATCTGACTATTTTTGGTTAAATTCGTTACTTACCCTAGATTTAGGGTTTAGATCTGAAACGATTTTTTATTTTGCTTTGGTATTTCTTCGTTAATATTTCCATCTCTATATGTTATAGTATTGTTGTTATTATTGACCGATTTTATTTACCCTAAAACTAGGGTTTTGATTCCAATAGATTTTGCAAAAAAAGATATTTTTAACCTTTAAACATTTTCGTCTCTGGGTATCTATTAGGGTTTTCTTGTTTATTTTTGACTGATTTTACTTATTATATGTCTTCGTATTTCTGCCTATTTTCTCAGGGTCCCCATTATTTAATTGTTCATTGTACTGTTTCTGCCTGTTTTCCTTTAACTCTGGCGATTAATTGCTAATTGATTTTTACTTACCTAAATTAGGGCTTGAAACTAGCCTTTCCTTTAGTATTGGTGTTTTATTCGACTTGCATGTTCTTACCTTATTTGGACCAGTATTTGATTGTTAACTTGGCCTAATAGTACTGGCCTGATTTTATGTTCTGATTATTGAAGCCGACTTCTAATTGATTCTGGAATTATTTCTTACCTTATTTAATCTAGTACTTGACCACTGATTGATTCCATATAATGTTTTCCTTAAATTAAGTGGTACTAGCCCGATTTTATGCTATTCTATCCTGTTAATTGATTTATGCTGACTCTAATTGATTGTTAATTTATTCACATACCTTATTTGTGTATGACTAATTAATTACCTTATTTGTTTACTTCATTGAGTGCTACTTAAACCCCCTCCTAACTCTACAACTCTAGAACTCTACAACTCTCAAACTCTCTGATAGTAGCCTATATTATACGATGTAGATGCTATTTATGCTCTAAGTTAACCATACTTTATTGATGTTTTAAGTGCTAAATGATAACAAAATACTCTAATTGTGGGTTTTATGCTTTGCAGGAGCTACTCCGAGGTAGGAAGATGATATAGAGCTTTTTGGGGTCGAATATGTAGATAAAGGCCAATCGAGAAGCGCCCAGATGAAAACGAGCAAAAAAAAAAGCGAAGAAAAACTGGGCAAAATTCCACCGCGATCGGGCCGCAGCTGGAACGCGGTGGAAAAAGACGCAAAACAGAATTGTTTAAAACGATCGCGGTCGGACCGCAGTTGGCCCGCGACCGCGGTTGATCTGGAGAAGGCCAAGAGAGGCCAGGGGCTAAAGTTTAAAATGTGAGAAACTTATCCTAACCCTATATAAACTCAACAAACTCGCCCAAGTAAAGGTTAAGCTTGTTTTTAGACTCAATTGGAGGCAAGAACAAGTGTGAGAAGATCAAGACACCATTAAAGTTTTTCATTCTTCTTCCTTTTATCATTATTTTGTGAATCATGAATTATTTTATGGCTTTATTTAGTTTTATCATGAATAGCTAAATATTTAGTCTAAGGTTTTGATGGAGCCTATTGAAGGATGAAATTCTTGTTATGTTAATATAGATTTGCCAGCGAACCGGGAACATTTACCGTCACCATGAGATGCCCATGAACCCCATTTAGGAGGTTGAAGTATTTGATGTTTGGGGAATAGAATTCATGGGCCCCTTCGTCAGTTCCTATGGAAATAAGTACATACTTGTTGCTGTAGATTATGTGTCCAAATGGGTGGAAGCTGCAACACTCCCCACCAATGATGCAAGGGTGGTGATTGAGTTCTTAAAGAAGAATATATTCACCCATTTTGGCACCCCGAGGGCCATAATCAGTGATGGAGGCACTCATTTCTGCAATAGAGCCTTCGAGAAATTGCTGGAGAAGTACGATGTATGCCACAAGGTGGTAACTCCATACCATCCTCAGACCGGTGGTCAGGTTGAAGTGTCAAATAGAGAGATAAATAGTGTGTTGACCAAAACTGTGAATGCCACAAGAACAGATTGGGAGAAAAAGTTAGATGACGCACTATGGGACTATAGAACTGCTTTCAAAACACCAATTGGCATGTCACCATACAAGTTGGTGTTTGGAAAGGCTTGTCACTTGCCAGTGGAGTTATAACATAGAGCTTTGTGGGCGCTGAGACAATTGAATCTAGACATGGAAGCTGGGGGGACGAATAGAGTCACAGAATTGCATGAGCTGGATGAGTTCCGATATCTTGCTTTTGAGAGCACCAGGTTATACAAAGAAAGAATGAAGAGGTTGCATGACAAGAACATTATTGAGCGAAATTTCAAACCCGGAGATATGGTGTTGCTTTACAATTCAAGATTAAGGTTATTTCTGGGTAAACTCAAGTCACGATGGTCTGGACCATTTCGTGTGGTTGAAGTTCTCCCTTCAGGTGCTATAGAGATTTCCTCAGAAAAAGAATCTCACATATTTAGAGTCAATGGACAAAAATTGAAACCATATATGGGCATGGATGAAGTCAAGGAAGTGTCAGTGATCCATTTGACTGAGCCCCAGAGGTCGAGCGAACCTTAAATGCGCTCATCTGCGTCGTGCCGCGACGTTAAATCAAGCGCTTCGTGGGAAGCAACCCATGTTTTCTTTTGTTTCTATTTTTGTTTTGTTGTTGTACTTGATGTGTATGATACTAACCCATTTATTAGTGGACAGGGCAAGGTTGGTGCATATCGGGAGAAGTCGGGGTCAAGAACCAACTCCGGAAAGGTGAAAAATGAGAAAAACAAAAAAAAAAAATTCGAAAACCGGTGACCGCGACTGCGGCATGGGCGCGGAAGATCATGAACATTCTATTTTTGGTCACCGAGACCGCGGTCAGGACGTGGACTGGTCACAGTGATTGACAAATCCACTGTTTCTCTTTTCTTTTCACCGCGACCGCAGTCCGAACGCGAACCGGGCACGATGGAATGTTGTGCTTCTGGCCGTCGCTAGGTAAATTGTAAATTTTTTATTCTATTTTTTTTTCTCTTTCTTTTTCTCTTCTAAACCAATTAAAACNCCCCCCCCCCCCACTTCCCCCAAACCATTCTTACTTTTACCCTAACCTTCACCCCACGCATCTTTTCTTCCTTCTCTCACTCACAACACAACTCATCTCTTCCTCCTCTCTCTCACTTCCGTTTCCCCTCACCCCCCATCTCCCTTCCACTCCAAATTTCTCCCTTTTCCCCCTCTCTCAACTCTATAAGTCTCTGGTATGCCATGCTTCTTTCTCTTTTCTTTTTTCTTTCTCTTTTGCAATTGTAGTTATAGAAGTGTTGTAGTATTTAGAGTAAAATTTTTGGTTTCTTTTCTTCTTTTTATTTGGTAATGTGTAGAATATGGTGGAAAAGAGCATGATTTTGTTTTGTTGAAGTTGATTGTGGTGGGGGTGGAGTATGTGTAGTGATTGTGGTTGATTTGGGGGAGGGTTTGTACTTCCATGGGCTAATTGTATGAAATCATAGTTCCATGCACACTAGGTGTTTGTGAAATTGCCTCATTGAGCTGTAATTGTTAATGTGACCATGGTGGTGGTGAAGTCTGAGTAACCATCCGGGGTTCACACAACCCAAACCCTCACTAATAGTAGCCCTTGTTTTGTCAGGTAAAATGCATCATTAAAGGAAGAGACGTTCCACAGGTTCCTCCACCAGTGGGCAGGATGTTCATCCAGAGCTCGAGCTCAAGCTAGTTCGAGCCAGTTTGACAGCACCCGGTTTGTCTCCAAAAGCGGCTCAAGATAGGTTTAATGCAAAGACATCCAAAAAGCCGGTGCCTGAAGTACACATTGGCAGGCATGCCTTGCGAGTTGAATGCCCAAGTATCTACGAAGAATTGAGGAGACGTTAGCTGGACATCTTCTTTGCTGAGCCGGAAGAGGGCACTGTAATGATGGTCAGGGAATTCTATGCTAATTGCCCGGACCATGTTGATAGGGTTGTCACAGTACGGAACACCCCAGTGAATGCGTCTCTTGAGGCCATCCACCGAGTGTACAGGTTGCCGATCTTCACTGGAGAGACAGACAATTACCAAGATTATCAGAGGCCGCCTGTCACGTGGAACCTAATTGTTCAAACAATCTGTGTGGCTGGCCGGGATCCAATATGGATAAAGCCGAGAATGACCCTGAACTCCCAATCTCTCACTTGGGAAGATAAATGTTGGCTCACGATTATCAATAGCCGTTTGCTGCCATCCAACAATACTACAGATGTTAATGCGCCAAGAGCAGTGGCGATTTGGTGTTTTGTAAACCACCACGATTTTGACGTGGCCCGACTCATTCAGGATGAAGTGTTCATTTGCTCCACGGAGAAAAGCAAAGGGTTATACTTCCCTTCCCTGGTCATTAGGCTGTGTCTTACTTCACGAGTTCCTGAAAATCCCATAGTAGATGGGAAGTTGCCATTAAAAGCCCCATTCAGGGCTAGCAAAATCGTAGTTGGAAAAGAGTAGGCTGGGGTGGATGATGATGATGATGATGATGATGCCGATGATGATGATTATGAGGGGGATATGCATGCCTCTGCCCCACCAGTGCAGGTTGTTGATGAGGCGGGCCCATATCAGGCCCGCCGGAGTACTTGGATGACAGCCTTGGAGCAGGATATGGCTGGCTTACGCACTTCGGTCGATGACCTGGGTGCTCGAGTTGATACTTTGGCTACTCAAAGTGCTAGGTCAGAAAAGAAAATCATGGGCTGGCTAAGAGCGCTAAGACGAGCATGGCACCTCGATCCTGGCACCGTCTCCGATTAGGACTGAGCACCAAGGAAGTCCCCTTACCTTACTTTGCTTTAATTTCTTTGACATGGGGACATGCCAAATCTTTAAGTGTGGGGTGGGGGATGGTTGTTGTTGTTGTACACTTGTATAGATTGTTTGGTATTTTGGTTTGTTTGGTATTTTGGTTTGCTGTTAATTAACTTCAACTTGGCCCGAACATGGACACCTCTCGACGGGTCTCTTGAGGGACTTAAGTCGAACAAAAAAAAAACCAAAAAGATTTTCTTTTGGTAGGTAGTGTATCAACTCCCCCTTGGTTTTTCTTTAAACCACGGTTCTTTTCCAAGGGTTTTCATTTGAACCGGGTGTAGTTAGTTTTTTTCTTGTTAGTTTAGAAATTTTTGGGCGAAGAAATAATAGCAATAGGATCCCTTAACTCTGTAGTACCTTGAATATAGATTTCCTTAGTGTGACACTTAGGCTCATTAGTCGACTCTAACAAGAAAGCCTTAAATTGTGTGTTCTTGATTTGGCTTAAGTACCTTGAGCAGAGTGTCTGATGATCCGAACTGANTCATGTTCCATGGGTGAGTAAGACGTTGTGTATTCTGTGCTAACATTCAATGCCTAGAACTTTCCCTGTGTGTGTACAAAGCGAAATGGTAGCCTTAATTGGTCTAGAAAGTGATATAGGCGTTTCTTTGTTGAACCTATTTATATATGTTTCTACTCACCTGATTGTATATACCATAGTTAACCCCTTTGAGCCTGTAATATTATTTTCTTTGGCAACCACATTACAAGCCTTACCCAATTTTTGAATTGACTATCTTTTGAACCCTATCACCTCCTAGAAGCACTTGAATTGTGATGAACATGGAAAAGTTAAAGTGTGGGGTGGGTGATTGGATTTTGAGTGGAACTCAGAGAATATGGATAAGGTGCACGGTGTGATAATTAATACTAGAAGCCTCCGGAACTGGAAAAAAAAAATATAAGTCTCAAATGGTGGTGGCTTTTGAAAAAGTGTGCTTAAAGAAGTAAGGGGTATAACACAATGATGAAAAGGTGGAATAATGGTTTGACAAGAGTATGGGATTAAATGTGAAAAAATATATTAAAGTGCTTAGGGAGGTGTAGCCACTCTTATATACATATATATCCTACTTATCCCGCAGCCTACATTACAACAAAATAGAGTCCTACTTGATTCTAGACCGAAGGAGCTCGATTAGTTGAGTATTACACTAAGGGCAAACCTATGGTGCATTTTATGTGGCATGAGAATTTCTTCCGAGGGTGAGTGAAATCTTACTTGTTTGAAGTCCTCAGTGTGTGAATTATAATAACTATGACTTAAGTCTCTTTGTGGTGAGTAGGCACTTGACTCGTGAAAGGAAGGTAAGTCTGGACCTCTGACTGAGAGTAGGAGAGCCGGTTAGGGACATTGCGTGGCTAGAAAGAGAGTCCACTCTTGAGGTGTGGATGTTACGTTGAGGTAGTCCACCAGTGTGAATTGTTCTTGGTGCGAGGAGTAGGGAAGTTACCTAGAGATGATTAGGCCTATAGAGTGTGATTTTGTTGCTTGAGGACTAGAAATGGTTTAAGTGTTAGGTGTTGATAGTAGCCTATATTATGAGATATAGATGCTATTTATGCTCTAAGTTAACCATACTTTATTGATATTTTAAGTGCTAAATGATAACAAAATGCTCTAATTGTGGTTTTTATGCTTTGCAAGAGCTACTCCGAGGTAGGCGGATGATATAGAGTGTTTTGGGGTCGAATATGTAGATATAAGGCCAATCGAGAAGCGTCCGGATGAAAACGAGCAAAAAAAAAGGGCAAAGAAAAACTGGGCAAAATTCCACCGCGGCCGCGGCTGGAACACGGTGGAAAAAGACGCAAAATAGAATTGTTTAAAACGACCACAGTCGGACCGCGGTTGGCCCGCGACCACGGTCGATCTGGAGAAGAGCAAGAGATTCCAGGGGCTAAAGTATAAAATTTGGGAAACTTATCCTAACCCTATATAAACTCAACAAACTCGCCCAAGTAAAGGTTAAGCTTGTTTTTAGACTCAATTGGTGGCAAGAACAAGTGTGAGAAGATCAAGACACCATTAAAGTTTCTCATTCTTCTTCCTTTTATCATTATTTTGTGAATAATGAATTATTTTATGGCTTTATTTAGTTTTATCATGAATAGCTAAATATTTAGTCTAAGGTTTTGATGGAGCCTATTAAAGGATGAAATTCTTGCTATGTTAATATAGATTTGCCAAGTTTAATCTCTATTTGTTCAACTATGTTCTTGCTGTAGTTAATTGAAAGGATCCTCAATTAGCTGTGCCTATTTAGTATGTATTACTCGGGAGAGAGTGCATATTTAGGTAGTTGTTGAACAACATCACTCCCGACTTATGTGAGAAATCAATAGCCAAGGGTTTAAAGGTGGAATTAGGGATAACGAAACCTTGGGTGCAATCTAAGTGAGCTGTAATAAAAGCCAGCTAGCGTAACTCGGGAGAGTATGTCTAGTAAATTATCGTAATTACTCGGGAGAGATTTACGGTAGTAAGAGTGCTCATGATCAATAGAGACAATTAGGCAAATTTGTATGAAACATAGCAGGAAGGGATTCCATCAATAGGGGAAATCATAACCTTAGATCATTCTCATTATTGTTTACAACCCATTTTTAGTTAGCTCTACTTAATATAATTTCAATAAGTAATAGTTAGTAGAAAAACAACCAATTGTTATCTAAAATATCTTGGAAGTTGATTACGTGGAATTGAGTGAGTCTGATACTTGTAATTGGTAGGTTAATTCCCTGTGGGATTCGACTCTGGGCTTAATACCCGGAATATATTGACAACGATCACTTAGTCCTTTTTATAAGGCATAATTGGGCGTGATCACTCTCCTATTCTCAAGAAAAAAAACTTAAGCTCTCTTTGTTCTCTTTTTCCGATTTCTGCACTAAGTGGCTATTATTTGGCTGGTTGAAAGCCAAGGCCAAATTCTCTGGAACTTAACTGCTATTGCATTCTTACTTGCTTTCTTCTCAACTAGTATGCCCTAACTCTTGCTATTTTGTTCTCTATGCTTTATTCGACTATTCTATTTCTTCTCAACTAGTATGCCCATATTCATGCTGAATAAAATCAGTAGGCAAACAAATAGGTCCCAATGATCGTCCTAATAAAACTGCCTTTATATTCTGTTTCTGCTCATATAGATATCCTGCCTATAGGATTCTAAAATTAATGAAGTTTGCTGATTCAATTGCATGCTTTTGTTGTTTACGTGTGGAGGTCAATGTGAGCCCTTATTTGTTTATTTGAAAGTCCTATTGTCTTTTGTTTGTCGCCTAGATTTCTCATTTTAAGTAACATAGATTGGTCTAGAACCATCCTAAATAGAGGTCCTAACACCTCCAGGGCCATAGGTAAGGGACGGGTAGTGCACGCATAAGGAACGAGCTAGAAACTACTAGAATGCCTAGGTAACAACTGAAAGATATTAATTGGGTAGTAAGGAGATGATAGCCCGTGCGCTAATGCTATGAGTAACACCCCAACTTGGGGAAGTTACAAAGTATTGCATGGAATGATCCTCTAGGCTAAAAAAACCTAGGACCCCCTTTAATCCTGTTTAAAGTAACTTGTATTGTCCAAATTGTTTACTTCCCCTTTTAGACTAATTCGCTTAATTTAGGTTCGGCCGGGACCCACCGTTGTGGACCTCGATGGGTGCCTAACACCTTTCCCTCGAGGTAATTGATCCCTTACCCGATCTCTGGTGATGCAAACTGGTTTATGAGTTAATTTCTCTAGGTGCCCTAACGCACCTTAATCCGTTAGGTGGCGACTCTTCCAATCCCTTACCCAATCCCAAAAAGAAGAAGTTGTCCCAGAAATGTCGAAACCCGATTTCGTGAAGAAAAAAGGGGCGCGACAGCATGGCGACTCTGCTGGGGATATTTCTAGGCTCTTACCATAACGAACCTGATTTTTGTGAATTAGTATTTGAGAATGCCTTTATTATTCCGTCAATACTTGCATACCCCTTCCCCTTCCCACTTTATGTGGTTTTATTTGCTTATTTTCAGTTATTCACGATTTCTCTTTCTTGTTTTATTACTCTTTACTGTGAAAACTGACTTGTCTCTTTGTTTTCTTTCTTAACTGCCTTTACAATTATTAAATACCGCATTTATCATTTTTCCATCGTACAAATACGTGACAACGTGCTATTTTCTGTCACATAAATCATGCTCAACATCATATTCCACTCGTGCGTAATTAATACCATAGCAACGCTTGATGAGTGTTTATGCTCTTCTTATATCACCCTATTTGAATTTGGAAAGGCTTATTTGCGGTAAAACTAGTCGATCAGCGGTGCAGTCGACGGTTCCGTGCCTTTCCCCCTCGAGTCGTCCGCTTGAGGGTACCAGTCTAGACTTCTATAGAAACCTTACTCTGATTATAACTGTACATGCATCATGGTCAAACCTAGCCTGGGCTAATATGTTGTCCACATAATAACCCTTTAAGAAAAGCCTTGTCCAAAGTCTACCGGGGTTTCCATAATCCCAACGGACGCAACCACGATCTGTGCATTAATTTGGAGAAATAAATGACAATATGCTAATCATTAATGTATAAATAGTCGAATGTGGAGGGGGAAAGGGTCTAACTCTATTTGTTTTGCAGAAAATGAGGCACGAAGTCCCTAGGTTCGGGATGGTCCGTAACATACCACCATTGTTTCTAGATTGGTGGGAAGACCTTCCATCAAGTGATAAAAACCATGTGAAAAAAGTCCTTGGAAACCTACTTTCCTTATTATATATCCAACTAAACAACATGTTGATCGAAGCTGATACTATGTTCTGGGACGGAGAAACGGTCGTATTCCGTTTTGGCAACATAGAAATGACCCCTCTTTTGGAGGAAATAGGGGGATTCACTGGACTAACTTGGGACATTCTCGGTTTATTGGTGCCGGAAAATTGCACTCCCAGAGGGTTTCTGAAAATGATGGGTTTAAAAAGGAATGACGACTTTGTGTGTCTGAAGAAGTCCTATGTACCCTTTGACTTCCTTTATGAACGATACGGTCATAACAAATCCTACCGTATCTTTCATGACGAGTTCTCCATCAGTTCCTTGGGTTGGATTCATCGCAGGGTTTTCGTGTTCATCGTCTGCTTCTTGGGTATGATAGTGTTCCCAAGCAAAATGGACAAAATTCACAACAGAGTGGATATGGTAACTAAAGCCTTAATGGAGGGAATCGAGGGACAAACATATACTATTGTCCCTATGATTATAGCAGACATATATCGGGCCTTGGATCGCTGCCGGAAGGGGTTCAAACACTTAGAAGGTTGTAATTTGCTACTACAAATCTGGTTCCTAGAACATTTCCAGGGAGGTCAATACCGCCAAGAGTTTCCGCGAAGATCGTGGAACGATCACATAACCTTTCATCACCCTAAGAGAATGACCTTTATCCCAGATAGGTTTGCTCAACCGGAGAATGCTACAGAATGGGTGCAATTTTTCAACAACTTGACTGAGAACCAGGTTCATTGGATGTTCGAGTGGTTCCCCACCAATGAGTTCATCGTCCGATCTAGGGACGCTCCACACTTGGTGTTGATTGGGTTAAGGGGTATACACCCCTATGTTCCTATCAGGGTCATGAGACAAGCTGGTAGAAAACAGATTATACCATGAGTCTCCAAAATGAGTCACTACAGAGCGGATTTACAAGATGATGACATCCCATATAAATGTGAAGCTCAACATATGTGGCACTTAAAGATTATTGTGGAAAGGGACACCATCGGGCCGGATCGATATCACGCAGGGCATGTGTACTTTTACCCATCATGGTTGGAGGACTGCATAGCAGGAATAGTCGGGCCAGGGGTCGGTCAAGGGAACAAATTCGTAGATGATGATGCCGAAGCACAGGTGAAGTATAACAGACTGTGCAAAAGGGTTCGTAAGTCCAAGGCTGAGAATCTGGAACGACACAAAATTGATGTGGAATTAATCAATGAGTGGAGGGAAATGGCTATCAGATCAAATGAAAGGCTAGAATATCTGGAGCAAGGTCTGATGGAGCTAGAAGGGAATATGAGGAAAAAAGTCATAGACTGCCAGAATGCAGAAGGTATCGAAGGAGGACATCTCGCCAGGGCATACCTGTTGCTGGACATGCGCGACTTGGGGAACCTGATCGATGAAGCTAAGTGAACCAGGCCTGGAGAAGGTCCTTCTGGGACCACGTAGATTAGGCTTATTTATTTTTGCTTTTCGAATGTAATAAGGCCAAGTGCCATTAGTGACTTACCTTATTGTCGTTTTAGATTCGTCTTATTTATTGCGTTAATGAAATGAGGCAATTATTGGCATTAAAATTCTCCGAATCTACTTGTCGCTAGGCCTACCTCGGGCACAATGAGGCTCCCAAATTAGGACGCAAATTTACATTCCCGCAATATGTGTTTAAATACTGCAAACATTTTTCAGAATTCTCACTAACTTGGTTACCTTTTGTTTTTCTTTCTTTTTAATTATTCCCATCCCCGAAGGTAGGTTCACACATACTGACATCATCGATATATCACACCATATCCATAGGCCCTCCACCTCATCCCCCTCCAAGTTCATCAAAAGGAAAAAGGAAAGCTAAGATGGATAATATGAGTGGCGACAACACCGCACATGCTGAGAATACGGAAACTTCTGATGGTCGGAGTACTCCGGCACCAAATGAATTGGTTTTACGCCTTGAAAAGAAAATACTTGAACTACAAGGTGAGCTTGAGTAGGTCCATAACTTGGCAAAACTCTCCCTCACACTAAACGTCCCAGATATCAACCATCCAAGTATCCAAAACCCGGCGCCTCCTCAGAGTACACCTAACCAACGCCCGCAAAATCCTCCCGCACCCCACCAATATACAAACCCTCCTCAAAATCCTTTACCCATATCTACACCTCCTCAACATCAACATCTCCCGACTCAATGTACGCAAACCACTTATCAAACTTCTCAGAATACCCTCAGCCTATCCCCGATCCCCAAAATTCAACCAATGATCACCACTATACCCAAACTCCTGGCATTCACCAAAAAAACCCCATATACGTGGAAACCTTACCCCACTCTGCTCAACCAATCTCATATACACCAGAATCCGCCGAGAAGGACCTGCTCATTAAAAATATGGCAGAAGAGCTCAAGAAGCTCACAAGCCGAGTCCAGGGTGTTGAAGGAGGTAAAGGACTTGAAGGTCTGAATAATGAGGATTTGTGCATTCAGCCAGATGTGGAACTGCCGGAGGGTTACAAACCTCCTAAGTTCGAAATGTTTGATGGAACGGGCGACCCAAAGGTTCATTTGAGAACATACTGTGACAAGCTCATAGGGGTTGGAAAAGACGAAAATATTCGCATGAAGTTGTTCATGAGAAGCCTTACTAGAGACGCTCTATCTTGGTACATAAGTCAAAACCCCAAGAAATGGGCTAATTGGGTAAGCATGGCGTCGGACTTCATGGATAGATTAAGATTCAACACGGAAAATGAACCAGACGTCTTCTATATCCAGAATCTCAAGAAGAAGCCCACTGAGACTTTTCGCGAGTACACTACTCGATGGAGGTCAGAAGCAGCGAAGGTCAGGCCAGCATTAGATGAAGTGCAAATGAACAATTTCTTTGTTAGGGCTCAGGATCCACAATATTACGAAAGGTTAATGGTAATCGAGAATCACAATTTCTCTTATATCATAAAGCTCAGAGAAAGGATCGAGAAAGGTATCAAAAGCGGAATGATGACAAATTTCGAGGCACTGCAGGCCATGAATAAATCACTACAATCAGGTGGCATATCAAAGAAGAAAGAAGTGGGAACAGTAATGGTTGCCCATGGTCTAAAATCTCCATTTGTGTACCAAACACCTCCACCCACATACCAACCTTCACCTCGGGGTTGAGTTTCATGTTATACTTTCTTAAGTTGTTGAACGTTGCCTGAAAATGAGTCAAATGGTCCTTTGCATGCAAGGACTTAACTAACATGTCATCAATATAAACTTCCATAGATTTGCCTATCTGATGTTCGAACATTTTATTAACTAAGCGTTGGTATGTAGCCCCTGCATTTTTTAGCCCGAAGGGCATTACGTTATAGAAATATGTACCATACTTCGTGATAAACGAAGTCTTTTCCCGATCCTCCAGATTCATTCAAATTTGATTGTACCCGGAGTAGGCATCGAGAAAAGTAAGAATCTCGTGGCCGGCCGTAGCATCGATCAAACGATCGATGTTGGGCAATGGGAAAGAGTCTTTAGGGAATGACTTGTTCACATCTTTGTAGTCTACACACATTCTAATTTTGTTTCCCTTTTTAGGGACTACTACTACATTAGCTAGCCACTCAGGATATTTTACTTTCCTAATAGACCCTATCTTAAGAAGTTGGTTACCTCGTCTTTGATGAATGCGTGCTTTACCTCGGACCGAGGCCTCCTCTTTTGTTTCACCTGTTTAAATCTAGGACCGACACTTACTCAATAGGTGGTTATCTCCGGTGGGATCCCTGTCATATCTAAGTGGGACCAAGCAAAGCAATCAATGTTATCGATAAGGAATTGAATGAGTTTTTTTCCTGAGTTCGGGGGTTAATCCCGTTCCTAGGTATACCTTTCATTCTGGTAGATACTCAATCAATATCACATGTTCAAGTTCCTCGACCGTGGACTTTGTCGCGTCTAACTCCTCGAAGGCGACGAATGCTCGAGGAGTTAGGAAATATTTTTCTTCGTCCTCGACCACCTGTTCCTCAATCACCTGTTCCTCGGGCTCAACCGAGGATATAGGCTGTGATTTCTATTTTGGCTACCTGTTTTTCCTTGACGCTTGAATTTTCCGAAGTAGATGGCGTCGATACTGGTGCCAAGTCATATACTGCAAACATCTCCTTAGCTGCATTCTGCTCCCCATATACCGTTTTCACGCCATCTTTTGTTGGGAACTTCATCATTTGATGAAGGGTTGATGGACTTGCCCTCACGCTGTGGATCCACGGCCTTCCAAGAAAATCATTATACCTCATGTCACCTTCTATGACATGAAACTTTGTGTCTTGTATGGTTCCGACCACGTTTACTGGAGGATGATTTCCCCCTTCGTTATTTCATTTGCCATGTTGAAGCCATTCAAGACTCGAGATGCTGGTACGATTTGGTCAAGCAGCCCGAGCTGCTCCACGACTCTCGATCTGATTGTATTTGCTGAGCTACCTGGATCCACGAGAACACGTTTAACTTGAACTTAATTTCAAAGAATAGAAATTACCAGTGCATCGTTGTGAGACTGAGATAAGCCTTCGATGTCTTCCTCATTGAATGTGAGGGTGTCCTCGGGCATGTAGTCTCGAGTCCGCTTCTCCCTTATGATTGATACTTTGGTTTGTTTGAATATGGGTCCCTATGGGACGTCGACTACGCCGATGATCATGTGAATGACATGTTGGGGCTCCTCTGGTTCGTTTTTCCTGTTGGCGTCTCTTTCTTTGAAGTGGTTCTTGGCCCTGTCGCTGAGAAATTCTCAAAGATGCCTCTCATTGAACAATAGGTCTACCTCCTCTCTTAGTTGCCTGAAATCCTCGGTCTCGTGCACATGTGTACCGTAATACTTACACATCAAGTTGGGATTCCTCTGAGAAGGATCAGTTTGTATGGGTTTAGTCTATCTGGTATCTCTGATTTTCCCAATGGCCGAGACGATACCCGAGGCATCGGCGCTAAAGTTATATTTTGATAGTCGGGGTGCCTATGACGGTCCTGAGTGCTTGTCGAACCCGGTCTTACTCATAAGTCCCCTAGAATTCTGACCCTGATCTACTCTTCGATTATTTCGAGGTACGTTATGCCTCGAGCTGTTCCTTCGGTCTTCGATGTACAACTGATACCTCTCCTTATTCGGTCTCGGCTCCCTATCTGCTTCTCTTGAATCATTTGTTGCTAACCTGTTTGGATAAACCGAGCCTGATGGGGCTCTCAACTGGTCATCTTCAACTCTAATCTTCGACTGGTATCTGTTATGCACATCCGCCCAAGTTACGGCGGGGTACTCAATCAAGTTTTGTTTCAACTGACTCGATGCTATCCAGCTCCGCTCATTTAGCCCCTGAGTGAAAGCTTGTACATCCCATTCATGCAGAGACTGGTGGAAACTCCATTCGTTCCATTTGGAACCGGGACACAAACTCCCTCAACATCTCGTTGTCCCTTTGTTTGATTTTGAATACATCTGACTTCCTTGTTGCAACCTTTATAGCACCAACATGTGCTTTTACAAATGAATCTGCCAACATGACAAACAAATCAATAGAGTTCGGGGGTAGGTTATGGTACCAAATCATGGCCCCTTTGGACAAAGTTTCCCAAACTTCTTTAGTAGAACATACTCGATCTTCTTGTCCTCCAAATCATTTCCCTTTATACCACAAGTATATGTAGTGATGTGTTCGTTGGGATCGTTTGTCCCGTTGTATTTGGGTATGTCCGGTATGCGAAACTTTTTTGGAATAGGCTTCGGGGCCGTACTCGGGGGGAAAGGTTTTTGCACAAACTTTTTAGAGTCCAGTCCTTTCAAAACCGTAGGTGCTCCCGGTATTTGGCCGACCCTCGAGTTGTACGTTTCCACTTTTGTATCGTTGTCCTCGATCCTTTTCTCTCCCGACTCGATCCTCTTTGTGAGTTCTTCGAACATTCTCATGATTGTGGGGTCAGTTCCTGATCCATTGTTGCTCGACCTTTTCGGGACTGGTTCAACACGATGAGTAGTTTCTGGTCCCACCACACTCGGGGTCTTTAGCTAGCTTTGCAACTGAGCGATGGAAATCTGTTGTGCTTGCAACATTTCAAAAATCACTTGGAGACTGACTTCCCCATCTCCTCGACCCTGTGTTCTTTGGCCATTGGGTTGAACTTCTCCACGCACGCTTCCTCCGACGTCTGTGCCCAAGTCGACGTTTATAGCAATGTGTGAACCAACATCGACTGGGTTAGGAACTGGTGTTACCCCAGGGTTGAGCGGTGGCACACCGGCCCCTGAAGCTGTTGCATTTTCATTTTCCCTGTGGGACATGTTTTAACCTGAAATCAAAGAATCTTTGACAAGAAAAAGTGTGAAGAATAACGTGTGTTATCAGAAAGCTAGCACTAAAATAATCACTATTATTTTTAGCCCCACGGTGGTCGCCAAACTATTTACCTCAAAAATACGAGTAACAATTAAATTTGATTTGTGGTTTTAAAGATGTGTGATCTAGTCCAATACTAATTAATAAACAAGTGATATGGAGTATGTATGAGAAGAATTGATGAACCAAAGAAATGTTGCTAGAGCAGTAGAGACCTCGAGGTGAGTTGGGAGCAATAAAGAAAGAACAGTAAAGTAAGTGTAATAAAGCTAAAGAATGATTCCGAAGAGCAGTAAACGAGAAAAGTAAGATAGTATATTCTTTGTCAATGATCAGATAGGATTACAAATGATTGGGCACCCCTTTATATAGGAGGGAAAATCCTAAATAAGATACACTTCTATTTGTAGTAAAGAATTTTATTGGTACAGCTGTATAACAACCTAGTACGAATTTGTACTAATTCGTACAAATCTATCCCGAAATTTTCTCCATGATCTTTGGGGACGTGGCGAGAATCTTGTCCTTTCCATAACAAACTCAATAACGACATTATTCGACATCAGTCGTACCTGGCTTCAATGCTCAACGAGCACCCAGGCCCTCGAACCTCTTATTCCACCTTCGAACCCGAGTTCGACATCTTCTGAACTTCTTCCCTCGAGGAAATATCTCGAGCTTACGAAGTCAGACTTCCTGATTTCGACCGTATACACAACGCTATAAGTAAAATAACTATAATATATGTGGCCTTCTTTTGGCCATAGGTTATATGCCTTGTTGACTTCTGTATAGTCTTTCATTGGTCACCTTGTTGGACATTCATTAAAGGCCTTGTTGGCCAATGATATTCCATAGGTTACCATCCTATTTTCTTATAAATAGGTTATCAAATGTCCATATAAGATACACCAAAGTTTGAGACAAACGTCTCTTGCCTTTCCTTTCTTTCATTATAGAGGTTTTTATAAGAGAGCTGAGTGTTGGGAGATATTTATGTGAACCTTTTTTTTGAAGTGATCTTGTGAGGTTATTCTTTTCGTGTATTTGGGATTAATTAGAGTATTTACTCTAATTTTGTACTCTCTTTTGTACTCTTGTTGCTATAGTGAAATTCTTCCTCTCCGTTTGTGGACGTAGGTCACACTGACCGAACCACGTTAAATTGGTGCCTTCTTTATATACTTTAATTGCCATTTTTATCAACTTGCATTTTCTTTGTTATTGTCATTATAACATTATTTGACTAAATTCTGCACTACTCGAGTTCCCGATCCTAACAATAACTATCAGGAAGTTGCACGTGTCAAGATCCAAATATTTTTATATAGTAAAATAAAGATATTTGGGTCTTGAAACGTGCAGCCACATGTTTTTCGATGCCTGCAAGTAGCTAGCATTACATGTCCGTAACAATAACAATAAATCCAGTATAATACCACAAGCAAATTGTAGAGAAAATAGTATATACGTAAGGCCTATTTTTATACACGTTACATGATCATACTTTAGGCAAAATTATTAGAGTATTTTGGTAAGTTTATACGTTGGTCAAATATTTTTTGTTTGTTTATCTTTAACTCAAATCTAGCTCAAATCTTCAAATCAAATTTAAATTGCATCTGGAATGAGGATAAGACTCAATGCCAGCACTTTCTTTCTAGTTTGATGATTCAACAACCTACCAAGTGAACCTCTATAGTGCATGACAGTAAATAAATAATTCTTTTATGTATAGTTGGACCAGCTTTGAATATGGAAGAAGAATTGAATGAAAATAACAATGATAGAAGAATTTGGGGGTGCAAAGACGTAACAGGGGAAGAAGTAGAATGAAGAAAAGAAAGAAAAAACAATTGGAACAGGTGAAAGGTATTTTTTAAGATGTACAACGTGGGCCACATCGGTAAGAGATTCAAATGTGGAACATTTTGTGATATGATGTTGGGTCAAGTGATAAGGCATGTAATTCTCCATTTAATAAATACCAAAACTATTTTTTAACCAAATACTTATACACTAAAGTCAGTCAAACCTCTTCTATTTTGTATAAAAAGAGAAGCAAAACAATTATATGATGCCAAGAGGCATAACCATAAGATGACATGTGTAAATTTTTAGGACAAAATTCCAACAAAATTAGTGTTTCAAGATTATTTTAAAATAAAAAAATACGTAAAAATTACCAATTAAAATTGGGAGTATTTTTTTCCTAATATGGTAGTTATCTTCAAATAGATAAACCCACATAGGAATCAGGTAGTTTTAAATTTTTGGGGGTAAACTTTAAATTTTGAGTTAAAGATAAAAAAGTTAAAATTTAAAATAAAATATAAGTTCAACCCAATTTATATATGTTAGAAATCAACGTAACAGTAATTTTATGCAACATTATCATGTTAGTTAATGTTTTAATATTATTATTTTTTCAAGATGAACAATTAAACTTAAATTTGACACATTATAGCCTTAAATCAGAATAAAAGTACCTTTCCACCATACATTTTCTAGAGAAAATGGTTCAATATAACTCTTTGTAATTTGAATAGAATAAAATATCCTGCAAATATACTTGATATTTAAGAAATCTGAAATCAGTAAATAATATTAAAAAGTATTATTTATAAATTTAGACAAATCGAAGAACATGAATAATAGAAATCTCTGAATGAACGACTCCTATTTTTACTCTTATATAAATCTGCATATTTTTAGCTTCCTAGACTTTAGGAGGAAAAAAACTCCGACAAACTTAAATCTGCTTGGTTATGTGATAGCATCTTTAACCAAATTAACTCAAACGTTTAATTTTAGAACATATTATACGATATCATAACAATCTCTAATAATTTTTAGTTTATATCTTATACAAATTAATACTTTTTACATGGTCTTTCATATATTATCTAAATGTATGAGAGAAAGAAAGAATAATTTATTTATATATGTATATTTTGAGGAAATGAAAGCTATCATTTGTGTTTGGATGATATTTGTGCAATATTTCTTTGAGTTACTTCTCTGTACGTATATACATACATGTAAGCAAATAGTGTCTTATTTAGTACTACTAAATATCATCAAAAAGTCGTTTGATGTCTATATGGTTTTTATTTTAATTTAAAAAAAAATAGTTAATTAAAATGTTACATAAAAAATCATACAAATTTGACAAATGGATATAACTACTATACTTAATATGTTTAACGTACAAGATCATATTTTGATATGATTTTTATTTTTGGTTTTAATACTATACGTGCAACGCGCGGGTTATTAGACTAATAATCTCTAATATCTTGTCCTTCCCAAGATACTTTTACCAAAACAAAATTCTTAATTTCCTCTCCATTCCATTTCTGTTATTCATCCTTGCCAACATCCTCTTGTGTATGGCGATGCCTAGGTTGATGAGTCGGGTCGAACATGACGCTTGCTTGATCGTAAGTGCTTGATCCTAACATTCTCCTAGTGAAGATATTTTAATTTATATCTTTTGTTTAAATTACTTTAAGAGTACTTTAGTTATTTATGCAAAAATTATTTATAATATTTTACTACGTATCAGTTACTTAATATCAATAGTCAAAGTCCAAACGCATAAAAAAACGACAACAACAACAAGCACAGTGTAATCTCACAAATGAGATATGAGAAGGATAATGTGTATGCAGACATTACTCCTAACCTTGAAAAAGTAGAGAGTCTGTTTTCGTTAGACACTCGGCTCAAGGCATAATATCAATATGCAAAGTACAAAACCGTAATTGTTTATTTCAAGACATGATGCTTACCTGATATTCATTGATATTTTGGCTTCTGCTTTCGATCTTGGAAGTACTCTTTGTTTCTTGCTATTCCAGTATTGCTCAAGTAAATAACTTTGATTGACGAGTCATGCAAATGGTCTTTTACGAGTTGTATGTACAACACAGAGATCTACCCATCTACATAAATGTATAGTTGAATTCATTTTGTCCTGGAGAACCAAATGGTAATTGTGATTCACGAAACTGATTTGTCAGACTAGATGATTCAATCAAAGCAAAAATGTTAGTGAGATGATTCATCCTTAAACAACTCTGCTGATAAGGGAAATTTTTTTATTTCAACTACTAATACAACCACCAGACACCATCCTCAGCTCGGAAATCCAACCAAAATACCAACAGACGATTCAAGAAATAGTTAGTTGTCTTTTGCTAAATCTTATTCCATGAAAGGATCTAAAACTCGGCTACTACAGTACGATCAAAGTAGCAACCAGTAGGTCCTCCATCTGGCAAAAGAGCTAGCACAACAGGGCCTTCAGCTCCTTCTTCGACAGGCATTGTTCCTGTATGCCAGTTTATATCGGTGTTGACATATCCAGGATGGACACAATTGATGCACATTTTCGGATACCTTCTTGCAAGAATTCTCGTGTAAGCATTAAGTGACACTTTTGATATGCTATATGCTGGTAGCATTATCTGCCAGCCGTTCACTTCTAGAGCATCTCGTGTCAGATCATGCAAAAATTCCTGCAGGATCTTTTCAATTTTATCTTCTGTCAAGTTTTCAACATCTCCAAGTTCCTTCCTCCTCTCCTTGTTTGGAACTCGCTGCATGAGAACAGAAAAAAAGATAAGAAATATGATTTGTTTAAGAGATTATGTTCCCATCTTGTTGTGTTGTAATTGTTGGACTATATTTTTGCTTTGATTATTTTCATCCAAAAAAAAAAAAAAAGTTTTGCTTTGATTAGCTATCAAGAAAAACAAAAGGATATCTGGTGGATTTAGTTTTCAGACTGAAAATGACTCGAGAATTAGGAAGTTCTTGTCCTCTGGCAGTTAATTGAAATAATTAATACAACCCCTTGAAATACAACAAGCTGTCATTGCGAGAAATTCCTTCTTATTCTCATTATAGGAGCCGATCATAATAGAAATCAAATTTGAATGGGTAATTTCTGCCTCCCTATACTTGGGCAGACGTGAAGACTTTCACCTAGTGTCGACTCTGCAGGGATTCAAACCTTGGTTTTCAAAGTTGTTATGCGAACTCTTACACATTACATTTTTGTTTTTAATCAGGTGAACACATTACTTTCAACTGTAATCCCTTTATTTTGGACTTAGCACATTAACTTTCATTGAACAAATTCACCAAGGTCAAAGAATTGGAAAGTAAATGATTAACTCACCAACTTTCCACTTCCTCCTACCATTTTCAAGTTATTTCTTTCTTAAAACCCAAAAAAAAATAAAAATAATGCATGTGAAAAGTGAAAACCACCATTCCCTAAAAGAGGTAACAGCGTGATTATATGGACTAAGGGAAGATTGAGGGTGCTTAAGAAAGTGGTTAGCAAAGAAGTGCTAGGGAAGTGGAAATGAAATTTTCTTTAATTTAAAGTTTAAAAGCTGTAACAACAAGGATAAACTAGATTCACTTAACAAATTGGAGGTTGGATTGTGATAATATAGGAACCAAAATTATAGCTAGCTCGAAACCTGCGACTAAAAGCACCAAAAAAAGGATTTTTTTTTTCTGGATGTTAAAAGTACTATATTAACCTAAGCAACAAATGCTGTAAAATATTTGCAGTAGGGGCTACATTATTGATGCTATAATGAGCTCAGAACAGGAGTTCGTACGTGCTGATAAGCAATTTATAGGCACGGACTTCTGACAATTTGATACTGACTTTGCTATGGCATTTCTCTAAGGAAATTCATAAAGATGCTCGATCCACATGGATATTTCCAGAAATGACAAGAATGATGTCTTACCTTTAATTCACTTCTAAGGGAGGACACATTAACAATCCTCGCTGAAGGGGAATTTTGTAGCAGCGGAAGAAGAGCTTCAGTAACATTCTTGACACCATAGTAATTAGTATCCAAGCATAATTTGGCACTCTCATAGGTTGTTTTCATTGCAACTTGAACCACATTGGCAGCTTTCCCTGCTAACTGTTTATAATAATAAGTACACGGGGTAAATCCCATTTGCAGCAATATAGAGTAATAATAATTACTCTATCAAAAATAATCGCAGGTGTATGATTACTACAAATGAGAAAGCAGGAGAGAGGCTAGAAGTGGTGTAGCGATTACAGATGAGATATGGAGGGATGGGAATCCTTATGGTTACAGCATAAAACAATCCCTCTAATCTAGTTCAGAGCACAATGAGAGTTGTCGTCCACCTCAAATTTGAGGATCAAAATTTTAAATAGATTTGGGAGTAAATCCCATATCGCTCAATTAAGATGTGCAATCCTTCATAAAACGAGACTGAAGAATTGACCAAATTATCTTACCCAGTCTACAGGATCTATGTTCAAGGCCTTTAGGGTAGCTTCATCGACTACTACTCCAGAAGCTCCAGCGTTATTTACCTGCAGATAATCAGCAATTTTTTGCATTATTTGCTTCAAGATCGAATAGAAAGCAACACACCAGAATTCTTTGAATATTATGCCATAAAATCTTCCTCATACTATGCGCTAAGATGGAAATTTAGCTCCAATTATTCCAACCAACTATCATGAGGAATTGGCCCATTCATAATCTTACCAGAATATCAAGCCTCCCATATTGTGTTTGTATAAACTTTGCCAAGGACTCAATGCTCTGAGCATCTTGAACATCAAGCTGATGGAAAACAACATTTGAAAAACCTTGTTTATTAAGTAAAGATGTTGCTTCCATTCCCCTCTTCTCGTTTCTGGCTGTTAAGATAACCGTCACACCTGAATTTGCAAGCTGCTTGACAGTCTCAAAGCCAATTCCCTTGTTTGCTCCTGTAACCACCGCATACCTAGAAGCATCTCCCATCAATTCAGAATCAAAGTTTCTAACATTTTCTCCTTTAGAATCCTGTGCGGAGAAGAAAAAAGAACAATATTCAAAAGAAGTGACAGGATAGGAAGAAAGAGGTACCGTGGAGCTGCTTTCTCTACATTAACTGCCATTGCTAATATCCTTTGAGATTGGAAGATCTTCTGAGGAAGTGCCTTCTGACTTTCAAAGCAAAGAGTAGAATTTCATGTAATGTTCTATATTTAGTTGTATGAGCATTTTATTCAAGGACAGTAACACCTTAAGTACTGTTGTCATATATGTGTGTACATATTTCAATTTTTGTCTTTAGTTTTTCTAGTAAATTATCATCCAGATTGGTAAGATTTAGACATTTTCAAGTACATGACCTCCTACAATTTTACCACATTAACTCACCAATCTTTACTTTTAACCAGCAAAAGAAACCTGTCGATCACTATGATCAAGACTTGCTCATTAATTTCCTTTAAGTTTGATGATGATGGTGTTCCATCCAAGAAGAGGAAAACAAGTAGGCAAGTGAACATAATGTTAAGAATACTGTATCTATAACTATAGGGCAACATGCGAAGCTGAGAATCTATTGAAGCTTATTGACGAGCTTTTCTCTAGCCCATGCACTATATATTCAGGAGAATAAATGGATTAAACAGTTCAACCCTTTCTAAGGACTTCGAAAACAAAAAAGCATCTGGAATGAGGTCTTAAAACTAGTATATTCCTTAAGCTAGCATTTGGACTGATAGGATGCTAACCTATGATTTATCAAAAGCTCGGTTCCAATCAGATCACTTCCTTATACTTTCCTAAAGACTAGGTTATTTTTATGTCAATATATATATATATAGTTTTAGAAAGTTCTATTAGGAACCACTTTGGAAGCTCAGCTATCATTCTGCCACGTGCTCTAATCCTCTGAGCCTCACCCCGTCTCTACTGGATCTGTTCCCGGGGGTACCCTCAAAAAAAGGATCCTTTCCTCTCATTCTGCCACATGCTCTAATCCTCTGAGCCTCACCCCGTCTCTACTGGATCTGTTCCCAGGGGTACCCTCAAAAAAGGGATCCTTTCCTCTCATTCTTCCACGTGCTCTAATCCTCTGAGCCTCACCCCGTCTCTACTGGATCTGTTCCCGGGGGTACCCTCAAAAAAAGGATCCTTTCCTCTCACCAGCTTAGATTACAAGTTTTAGCCCTCTGCCTCACCAGGCCCCAACTAGAAGTAGAAGAGAGATAACAACTCCAACCATCGAATATCAATGGCCCCGGGGCTTTGATCTAGTGATAAGCAGGTAACTTATGATGTGCGGGTTAGGCTTACGTCACGGTTTCGAGCCCTGCAATGCACAAAGCCTGGTATTTAAGTGGAGAAGGTTATAGGAGTGACCCATCATCCACCAAGTTTCAAACCGTGTACCACTAGCCCTCGGGATTTCTCGGTTATAAAATAAAAAAAAGGATTGAATATCAACAGAGACCAAATGATGAATTATGCCTATATGTCTAAGTCTTGATTGACAGAATTACCCCATACCCCTCTAGGAGTAGCTAGTATACGGTTGATTAATTGAGGTGTCTATACTCGGACATTCTGTTATTTAACACAAACAACAACAATCACCATGCCTCAGTTCCAAGCAAGTTCGGGTTGGCAATATACATCCTCATTCCTTTCATTTAGCACAACTCGATTTAACACACAAAAAAAATAAAGAACACTCTCTCACTGTGCTATTTTCCATCTCCAGGGTCATGTCATGGCAACATTTAAAAATGAAAAAGAAAAAGAAATACTTGTACAACTCCAATTGTTCATAGTGATTTATTCTTACCTTTCTTATCATTGTAATCATACAAAAGAACCGTATTGTAATGGAGATATCACAAAATCAGCAAGAAACTAAGTTTTACTAATAAACTTATCTGAAATGAGATTGTCTATTTGCTTCAAAATTTACTTGCTAGTACTTGAGAAGAAAATGGTGAGAATCCAGTTAAACCAAAATGTTGACCAGCAACAGTATACTAAACTACCAAAACAAAAGATCAAAACCCCATTTCAAAAAGTTCATTTTTCTCGAGATCTGGAAAGAAAAAATGGATGGACTCACCTGCAAATTGAATGAATGGCTAAGTTCTTGTAGAATAATAGGGAAATGGGGTTAAAGCTAGTGACACTAGTAGAATAAGTACAAGTATTAGGAAGTGAAAAATATGCGGTGGAGTGAATCTTGGTAGCACCAAGTACAAATGGAGCCATCAATAGTCAAAACTACTCTCTTTTCCTAATTTCGTGGGCCTTCACATCTGTCATTTATTCGTTCACTGAACACTAGTGTAAAATGCAGTTTCCGACGGGTTCCTTACAAGCAGTCCTTTTTTTATTTTTATGGATTTAATAAATACCAAAAATGCTTTATTTGTTGGTCCGCTTATAAGGACACGTTTGTCCATAAAAAAAAAATTATGTTTGTCCATAAATTATGCATTTTTTGAAAATTTGTCGAAAATAAGTTTTCAAAAGATAAAAAGTGGTTTTGACCACTTTGCCAAAATTTGCCAAATTTTTTTTTTCCACTCACAAAACTGTAATATTTTCAAGTGAAATACATGTCCAAATATAATTTCAATTTCAAATACCAACTCAACTCCAAATATTACTTTTTTCAAAAATTATATTTTTTATGTCCAAATGCCAACTAAGTTGGTCAACCATAATTTGTCGTTTACTATGGATTTAATAAATACCAAAACTGCTTTCTTTGTTACGAAACAATAAAAGAACAAGAACAATATTGTAGAAAAAGAGAGAGAAAATTCTTATTGAATTTTGGGATGTTTTACAATAGGGTAAGACCCTTCTATTTATAGGGGAAAAATGACTTAGCCACAAAGTAAAACTCTCTAAAAGATAGACATTCACTCTAAATAGAGTTCTATTTACTCCCCCTTGAATGTCTATTCAACAAATAATGTGCCTCGTTAAAACCTTAACTAAAATAAAACCTAAAATGGAAAAAAATTCTAGAAAAGGGAAAAGAGTACACATATTTAGAAATGTGCCTTTTGGTTGCCTCGTTAAAAACCTTGCAAGGAAAACCTAGTGGGATAAAACCTTGTAAGGAAAAAAGAGTGCAACGCGCATTAACTCCCCGTGATGAGAGCATCAATTCACACCCTTGAGCCTTCACATCCTGATCTTGTACACTAACTTCTTGAAGGTTGACGTTGGTAGAGATTTTGTGAACAAATCAGCCATATTATCACTTGAACGAATCTGTTGCACATTGATATCACCATTCTTTTGAAGATCATGTGTGAAAAATAACTTTGGTGAAATATGTTTTGTTCTATCTCCTTTTATGAATCCTCCCTTCAATTGGGCTATGCATGCTGCATTATCTTCATACAAAATCGTGGGTAGTTTGTCACACTTCAAACCACATTTGTCTCGAATAAGATGTATTATAGACCTCAACCACACACATTCTCGCCTTGCTTCATGAATAGCAATTATCTCAGCATGATTAGATGAAGTAGCCACGATCGATTGCTTAGTCGATCGCCAAGATATGGCAGTGCCTCTACAGGCAAACACATAACCTGTTTGAGATCGGACCTTATGTGGATCAGATAAATACCCAGCATCAGCATAACTAACAAGATCAGGACTGCAATTATTGCCATAAAATAAGCCCATATCAGTAGTTTCTTTTAGATACCGTAATATGTGTTTGATTCCATTCCAATGTCTCCATGTAGGAGCAGCGCTATATCTTGCTAAGACATTAACTGAAAAAGTTATGCCAGGCATTGTAGTGTTGGCAAGATACATTAGTGCACCAATTGCATTAAGATATGGTACTTCAGGACCAAGTAGCTCTTCATTCTCTTCTCGAGGTCGGAATGGATCCTTATTCACATCAAGTGATCGAACAACCATCGGAGTACTTAATGGATGTGCTCCATCCATGTAAAACCGTTTCAATACCTTTTCTATGTAGGTAGATTGATGAACAAAAATCTCGTTTGCTATATATTCAATTTGCAAACCGAGACATAATTTTGTCTTTCCGAGATCTTTCATCTCGAATTCTTTCTTTAAATAATCAATTGCCTTTTGGAGTTCTATAGGAGTTCCAATAAGGTTTATGTCATCAACATATACGGCAAGTACAACAAATTCCGATGTTGTTTTCTTTATAAAAACACATGGACAAATGACATTATTTATATAACATTCCTTTAATAAGTACTCACTAAGACGATTATACCATATACGTCCTGATTGATTTAGACCATACAAAGATCTTTGCAATTTGATTGAAAATATTTCCCGGGACTTTGAATTATGTGCGTTAAACTTCACGTTTCGCAAGTGAATTCAACTCTGATTGGATTGCTTCTTGCCATTTTGGCCAATCATGTCTTTGTCGACATTCTCTAACAGATTGAGGTTCAAGATCATCATTATCTTGCATAATGTTAGATGCAATATTATATGCAAAGACATAATCCACCACTATATCCACTCAATTCAAATTTGTCTCAATATCAATTGGATTTACTGATAGTTCCTTATTTTCTTGAGTCTCGGGCTCAGTGATTTCCTCATGAATCTCAGAATTTATTAAATCGTGGATTTCTTCATGAGACTCTTTCGTAGTGTCATTTTGATCATTTATTTTTATTTTTCTAGGATTTCGATCCTTAGAACCCAATGGTCTGCCACGTTTTAGGCGTGCGTGTGACTCATTAGCTATGACACTAGAAGATTGTCCAATAGGGACATCAATACAGATTGGAACATTCTCTGTAGGGATATTTGATTTTGTTATCCTTTTCAAATCCGTAAATGCGTCTGGCATTTGATTTGATATTCTTTGCAA
>ML377240.1:64224-78496 GCA_005239525.1 Nicotiana knightiana | reverse complement strand
ATTTGGGGAAAGGGGGGGGGGAGGGTGAGGAGAGTAGCATCATAAATTATTTTCTTAAAAATTAATTTCTACTCTCTAACCAAATACTAGAAAATATTTTACGAAAAAAAATTTCACTCACCAAACAAACAAAGAAAAATAAGCGATAAAACCACACATTTTCCCGGAATTTTTTTTTCAAGGAAAATATTTTTCTTCATACCAAACACAGCTTAATGTCAAAGAGTTATACGAATTCAAGTAATTGTAATGTAAATCAAGCAATAAGTATATGCCAATAATTAATGTAAAGCTATCCAAAATGTGAGAATTTGTTAGGCATTAGTCTCATTTAAAAAAAATGCATGATACCTATTGGTTGCGGGATATCATATTCTGCCATTTAGGCTCTCAGACCCAACGTCTCTCTCTCTCCTAACTTCTCTATCTCACAGCTTCACCAGCGCCGAGCCTAGCCACGCCGCCAACAACCACCACTGCCAAGATAAGTTTTCTATCCCCCCTCCTATCCTCTCTCTCCTTTCCCCTCTCTCTTATTTCCTCTCTTTTCTTGCATCTCCCGTCTCTCGTTTGTCCCAGGACCCCACCGCCAACCACTCAGATCCGGCGACAACACACGTCATCCGCCGTCTCTCCACCCCCTTTCTTCTCTCCCCTCACTTTCTTTTCCTCGCTGCTTCTCCTCCAACCCAACACCCTTCCCCCAATTTCTTTAACCATCCCTCTCATTTTCTTGATACCCCGCCCTGGTGTGGGTGTGAGTCGTTGTTGTGTTTTTGTGCTGTAAACAGGGACTCTAAGATAGGATTTTCCGGCGGGATCTAACGACGAGCGAGCATCCTAGCCTCCAGTAGATTTTGAGTAGTTCCAACGCGAACAAACGATTTACATCCAGTTCTTCCGTGTATCTTAGGGCTATTCCCTGGTTCTATCTCTCCTTCTTTGATATTTATGGGTTGGTATCGGTATATTTCATTACCTATTTCTTATTGTATCGGCAGTATCTTGTATTTAACTTCTCTTAGATTGGTCTTGCTTGCCATGTTCTGATCCTATCACCAAATACATAATTTGTGCTTGCTTACCTGTAGTCATAATAAGCATATTAGACCTTTAGGTAATTTTTAGATTATCCATAATGTAGCGCTTTCGTCTAGTGGTCGCGACGAGCTATGATAAAGTGAGGTCATGTCCTCGGGGGGAGGGGGAGGGGGGAGGGGGAGGGTGACAAGGGTGGTAAAGGAACCTTTAGGTTGAGATTAGGGCTTTAGAACGTAGGTACTTTAGCGGGAAAGTCGATAGATTTAGCGAAGATTTTCCACAAGAGGAGATAAACATAGCATGTGTCCAGGAGACTAGATGGGTGGGGAGTAGGGCACGAGAGGTAGATGGGTTTAAGTTGTGGTACTCAAGGATAGTGAGAGGGAAGAATGTGGTAGGTATTTTTGTGGATAGGGAACTTAGAGAGCTAGTGGTAGAGGTTAAGAAGGTGAATGACATGTTAATGGCTATTAAGATAGTTGTGGGAGGATATACCCTGAACGTAGTTAGTACTTACGCACCTCAAGTGGGTTTGGAAAAAGAGGTTAAATGGTGTTTGTGGGAAGATTTAGATGGGTTAGTGTGAGGTATTTCGCTCATCGAGAATCTTATTATATGAGGAGACTTAAATGGCCACATTAGGATGTCGTCTGGGGGATATGACGGTTTACATGGTTGCTTCGGCTTTGGAGAAAGAAACGGAGGAGGTACTTCGTTGCTGGAGTGTGCCAAAGCTTTTGATCTGGTGATTTCTAACTCATGTTTTCCGAAGAATGGGGAGCACCTTATCACCTTTTAGAATACGGTGGCCAAGACTTCAATTGATTATCTACTCCTCAAAAAATGTGATAGAGGTTTATGCGTGGATTACAAGGTCATCCCGGGTGAGAATCTAACGACTCAGCATAGGCTATTGGTTAGGACTTGGAGATTAGGCGGACAAGGAGAATGAGGGTTCTGTCTGGCCTACCATGGATCAGGTGGGGTGCATTGACTAAAGACAAACCTCAGAAGTTGGGCTATGAGGGCTTGGGGGAGTAGTGAGGACGCGAGTTATATGTGGACTATGACAGCGAATTATATTAGAGAGGCGGAGAGAGACGTGTTAGGGGACTCGAAGGGTTTCTCTGGTAGCCATAAAGGGGATTGGTAGTGGAACAAAGATGTTCAAGTAAAAGTAAAAGCTAAGAAGGCAGCTTTGAAGTTGGTAGAGAGCGTAGACGAGGTGGAGAAGAGGGCAAACATAGAATGGTATAAGAAAGCTAAGAAGGAGGAGAAGTTAGCGATTACTGTGGCTAAGACTGAAACATTATGTCATTTATATGAAGAGCTTGGAGTCAAATGCAGGGATACGAAGATGTACAGACTGGACAAAGTGAGAGAGAGAGGAAGGTCCGTGATCTGGACCAAGTAAGGTTCATAAAAGATGAGGAAGGTAGAGTTTTGTTGGAGGAGGCACATACTAGGCAAAGATGGCAGTCTTACTTCCATAAACTCTTCAATGAAAAGGGAGATAAGAGCATTGTGTTGGGTGATTTGGAGTACTCAGAGGGGCATCACAATTTTGGTACTATAGACGCATAAGACTGGGGGAGGGGATCGAAGGGGATATGCGTAGAATAAGTAGGGGTAGAGCGACCATGCTAGACGAGGTCTCTGAATTCTGCAAGAGTGTAAGTAAGGCAGGCTTGGAATAACTCTCTAGGTTGTTTAACATCAATTTTAGGACGACGAAGATGCCTGAGGAGTGGAGGTAGAGTACGATGATTCTGCTGTATAAGACACAATAAAAACTTAGTCGATGCCTCAAATTACATCAAACAACATCAAGAACATGAATCGCACCCCAATTCAAGCCTAAGAACTTATAACTTCCAAATTTTGAAACCAACGCCGATTCATACCAAAACAACTCCGATTAACCCCAAATTTTGCATACATGTCATAATTGACATTACAGACCTATTCCAACTTCCAGAATCGTATCTGACCCCGATATCAAAAAGTCCACTCCCAGTCAAACTTCCCAAAAATCTTACAACTTTCCAACTTATGTCAATTAACGTCGAAATGACATACGAACCTCCGATCAACATCACCATATGGAGCTATTATAACCCCCAAACTCCATTCCGAAGTCGTGTTCACACTAGTCAAACTATGGTCAACTCATACGACTTAAACTTCCAATTTAGGGACTATGTGTCCTTTTTCTCTCTGAAACTCTCCTGAACTTGACACCAAGAGCCCGGACAAGTCACATAACCAAAAGTAAAATAGAGGGAGCAATAAATGGGGGATCGGAGCAAATATTCTCAAATCGAATGGCGGGGGTCGTTACACTTATAACCTATATTAGAGTTGTCAAGGACATGTATGAGGGAGCTAAGACATGGGTAAGGACGACAGGAAGAAACTCGGAGTACTTTCCAGTTGAGATGGGGTTGCTTCAGGGATCAACACTTCGCCCGTTTTTATTTTCCTTGGCGATAGATGCATTGACGTGACACATCTAAGGAGAGGTGTCCTGGTGTATGTTGTTTGCAGATGACATAGTTCTGAATGATGAGACGCGAGGTTATGTTAACGAGAGGCTGGAGGTCTAGAGGTATACCCTTGAGTCTAAGGTTTCAAGTTGAGCAGGACCAAGGTGGAATATTTGGAGTGCAAGTTCAGCAAAGTTACCTAGGAAGTGGACGTGAATGCGAGGCTTGATACTCAAGTCATTCCTATGAGAGAGAGAGTTTTAAGTATCTAAGGCATGTGATTCTGAGTGATGGGGAGATTGATGAGGATGTCACACATCGTATAAAAGCAGGATGGATGAACTGAAGGTTCGCTTCCGGTGTCTTATGCGATAAAAATGTGCCATTGAGACTTAAAGGTAAGTTCTACAAAGTATTAGTTAGACCGACTATGTTATATGGGGTAGAGTGTTGGCCAGTCAAGTACTCCCATATAACACTCTGTAAATTCGGACTAGGCGTGGACATGTTAAATGAGTATTAATGTTATATTTTAGACATATGAATTCCTATCGGGATTATTATGGGTGGAAATAGTCGTTTGGAATCAAGACGGAGAGTGAGGTGCATAAGATTCGATAAAATCGACTAAGTTTATGGAAGGTCTGTCTTTCAGCCTGATTTCTTGGATTTATGTTAAGACCTGGAGAAAATTCGAAACATGAAAGTTGTGTACCTTTAAAATATCTTTCCAACGATATATTGTGGAGTCCGAACGGATCTTTGTGCAAAAAGTTATGTGCATTTTACTGGACAATGCCCAGTATGCGCGCCATGTACGTGCCCAGATGGTCCCGTGCATGGCCGCACACTTGTGGCAATGCTACTGCCTTGATGCGTGTCCACCCGGAGGGTCATTTTTAAAGCCCTACTTCGTCCCCTACATCCCAAAACACAAAAACTTGTTCTAGAGAGGGAAGCTCTAAAGAACCTAACTCCTTAAAGGTTCCTCCACCATACAAGGTAAGTTGTAGTGATGATCCTAAGTTTATTTCAATTTTAACACCTTATTAACATGGGTAAACCCTTCAAATCATTAGATACTCGATTGGGATATCAGTTTTGAGAGACGAAACCCTAAAACTCGAATTCAAGAGGATTGAATGTCAAAAAGCTAATATCTTCACCCTCTACTTGATTATAGTGTTGGATTAATGATTATAAACTCTAGTTCATGAGATATAAGTTGATGGGTTTGATAGAAAACATGAACGATTATGGATTTGGATTGTTGATTATTGATTAAGGGTGTTGTTTATCTTACGGATGATGAAGAATTGTATTGATTATAGCAAGTTGAGATTTTAGAATTTTCTAGGAGTACGAGAATGAGATGTTGGGTGTAGGAACACCATTAATGAGGTCAATGAAGCTTTATACCCACCAAGTGTTTGATAAAATGCCTTAGTGACCAAAACATGAGTATTATTGCTAATATAAGATCCTTTTGACTTGTTTTGATATAGATTAAAGTTGGAAGAGTTGGCATATGTTGTATTACGCTCAAGAGCAGGAAGTTAAGATATGTGAGTCTAACTCTCTATGTTTGGAAATGTTAATGATTCTCCCTACACTATATTTTTTACGACTTTACTACTTTCCTCAGAAATATAGTTTAGCCTAATTCCTTGAATAGTTGCAAAACTTCTATTATCTAGCTTCATAAATCGTTCATGAATTTCATTCTGAACTTTGTGAGCTCAGTGCGTACTCAATATAGATTTGGGTTTGATGCTCATGAGTCTCAGTCTAGATTACTCAGCATGTCATAAACAATTGAAGTTTCAGTTTTTATAATCAGTTCAAGAATATATGTCTAAGTCTAGTCCTATTCAGTATTCCATTATCATATAACTCAATATGATTCAGTATTTCAGCATCACATATTGCAGTATGATTCTCAGTTCCTGAATTTAAATCCCTAAATGTTGAACACCTGTATTTGGGCTTGAGACCTTAGTTTATGTGCTTTATGCATATTTGGGCCTGAGGTCGTAGTTTATACTTTATGCATGTTTGGGTCTCAGGCCGTAGTTTATGCTTTATGCATTTTTGGGTCTGAGGCCGTAGGTATATATATGTATACTTCGGCCTGAGGCCGTAGCTTGTGCACATATATATTGGGCCGGAGGTCTTAGTTTATTGAGATAAACAAGTTGTTCATCATTCATAAAAGGGAATATTCATATCCTTACTTCCTTTATCAATTTCAGTTATCTGTTATCAATTATCATTTATCATTTCAGTTTCAGTTTCAACGGTTATCAATTATCAATTCTCAGTTATCAGCTTAGTATCAGTTTCGACATTTAAAGTTCTTTCTTTCAGTTGCTTTACATACCAGTGCAATTCAAATATACTGACATCCCTTTTGCCCGGGGCCTACATCTCACGATGCAGGTAATGATTTACAGGTTGACGATTCAGAGCGCTAGGATTCTCGTACCAGCTATTTAGTGACCCCCAGTTCTTTCGGGGCATTATCATTAGCTTACAGTCTTTAGTATTTTCAAACAGTCAGTGTTTTCAGTACTTCATTAGAGGATTCATAGATTAAAGAAACAGTTAGACAGGGTCACAAACTTTTCATGTTAAGCAATGTTTTCTACAAATATATTTCAGAATTATATTAGTATTTCTGCTCTTTGATTTATATCATTCAGACTTTCAATATATCATCATGTGTTAGTTTATCTTCCGTATTCAGTATGTTATGATATCACATATTGATTCTGATAGCCAGTTGGTTAACTCAGTCACATGTAGTCAGGAACCGGGTGCCGTGTTACGTCCAGGCCCAGTTTGGGGCTTGAAAAAGCTTGGTTTCAGAGCCCTAGATTCAAGTATCCTAGGGATTTTATGAAGTTATGTCTAGTAGAGTTCTTTTTATATGTTTGTGTCGGCCACACATATAAATGGTTAACTACCAAGACATTTAGGATTGTCTCATTTTTTTCTACTCTAGATCGTTCCATGAAGCTTAGAGCAATAAGTAATCTTCTCTTACTATCTAATTCCATACGTATCGAATGATCAGGCGATGGGCAAGATAAACCCAAGGTCCTATAGGATCGATCGCTTATTGGGGTATAATTATGGAGTACAGATTGGTAACAAATGGGGCTTGAGAGGATGTTGAAAATGGGACCTATTAGAGCATAACCTTACTAGAAAGTATGAAAGCAGACATTATGTTTTATGGTTATTGGTTTACCTCAGTTACCAGTTATACAGTCGTTCAATTAGCAATTTTATGGTTATTCAGTATGCCAGTTATCAGTTATTCAGTTACCAGATCTCCAATTTTCAGTGTATCCAAATTTTGGTGACTTCTGAGTACATAGTGATGACTATGGGTGATAAAAGAAAATATAAGTAACAATGATTATAGCAAAATCTTCACGTGTTTTAGGTCCAGATTAAGACTGAAGACTCACCGGATGGTGTAGGAAGTGATTTATCAGATAATGGTATACTCTGAAGGACAAGTTTGAGTATGGTAGTGTATCCGTTTGTGTTTTACCTCATAGAACAATTTCATTTTAATTCATGAAAATGGATCCACAAGTTGGATGATGATAGTTCAGATGTCAGACCCTAACATTGGTCACTATAGTTTTGGACAGAAAAGAGCCTAAGGGCAAAATACCCTAGTAGTCAGAAACGTTTGTTTTTACCAAATATGTGTTTTTCATACAACTCATACATATGAATAAGAAGATATGATGTATGAAATGAGAACCAAGAGCGGGCGATATTGAATTTTAGCGGATGATGTAAGTTGTTCGAATTTAATCAAATCAGAACTAGAAAGTACCACATTAGTAAGTTACTATAAGAAGTAGCTATTATTATGAGATAAAAGATATGACAGTTCCCTCATAGGTTAAGTGACTAAGTATTCATCACAGATGTTTATAGTTTGGTATGATTTTGAAGTGTGTAGAAAGTTTGGGGTTAGATATTTAGATTTTTTAAGCCAAATGAAATTTCCCTAAGTGTGATTCATGTAAATAGTTCAAAAAAAGATAGTATGTGATCGTAGAATATGGTCAGATGGTGATGGAATTTCGGAATAACCTTATGCTTAACTTTAGTTATTCAAAGCAGAACAAGAAAACATGATGCTAGCAGGTGGTTAGTAAAAGAATAGTGAAGTAAGTTTTGAGTAGATACAGTGAATTAGCAATTTCAGCGGAGCTAGTAGAGTAAGATTTGATTCACTTAGCCAGGTTAACTCTAGTGAGTAGATGACAGTTTGAAATATTGAACACGTGTTAGAACCCAAAGAGTTTAAGTTAAGTTTGAAGTATAGTGACAGTGGAATAAAAAAAATCATTTGGGCAGTGAGAGAGCAAACTGCAGAAGAATAGCCTTTAAGAGTTATCAAAAGGGGTTTTCCCAAGATTGACAGTGTGAGCAGAGTTAAACCGTTAAGATTGTATATGATAGTTATGAATATATTAGCTTTCCGTATATTTAAGTAATTTAGTTTTTCCTAGTACGAAAGACTGCTCAATAGTAAGTTGGAAGATGAGTCGTCATTGAAGTAGAGTGCAAATAATCACGCAGAAAATAAGGAAAGTTGTTCGGATCCCAAAAAACAAGAAGGATCTGCAAGTATAAGACCTTAACATTTGGTCTAATGAAGAGATGTAAAAATCGTCAGTAAGTCTATTTAGAGATTTGAAACCCGCATAGTTGGCATGAGATATAAAAATTTGAAATCATGCCAGTTATGTATCATGAGGGTAGTGCCGTTGCACGAGACTCTAATCTTTAGAGTACTGGACAAAGACTTATCCCACAATAATTCTATAAGTGTTTTCAGGAAGTATCTTAAAAAGATAATCAAGTATGAGAAGTACAACTCATGATTAAGGTAGACAATAGATCTATAGTGAAAGAAGTTCACCGCTTAGCCAAGCTAGGAGTTTGACTTTCGGACACCGAAGATGGTAGAGTTGTTGTCCAGAGTGAGACTTGTTTCTCCTTAGTAGCCAAAGTGAAGGAGAAACGGTTTGATGATCCCTACTTGTTGCAATTAAAAGAGGGGATTCATAATAAGACGGTGGATTTTGGACAAGCGGGAGATGATAGTACTTTAAGGTACCAAGATGGATTGTTTATTCCAGACATAGATGGACTTAGATAAGGAGGATCATGTTAGAAGTCCATAATTCCAGGTATTCTGTTCACCCAGTTTCCCTAAAGATGTATCATGGTCTCAAGGAGATTTATTGGTGGAACGACATGAAAAAGAACGTCGCAAACTTTGTGGCCAAGTGTCCAAATTGTCAGTAAGTGAAAGTCGAGTAGTAGAAAGTCTGGTGTTTTACCACAGAATAAACATATTCTTGAATGGAGATGGTAAATATGGACTTTATAGTAGCAGGATCATCTCACTCATTTTGAAAGCATGATTTGATTGGGTGATTGTAAATCGACTTACCAAGTTAGTACATTTCTTGCCAGTAAAGATCACATATTCAATAGAAGATTATGCCAAGTTGTACATTCAGGAAATCATCTGATTGCATGGGACTCCGTTATCCATCATTCCAAACTATGGTGCTCAGTTTTCAATGAACTTTTAGAAGACCTTTCAAAATGATTAGGCTTAACAGTAAACCTCAGCATAGTTTTTCATCCTTGGAAAGATGGCCAGACAGAGCACACTATTCAGATACTTAAAGATATATCCTTGATTTTAAAGGTAATTGGGATGATCACATACCTCTCATTGAGTTTGCTTATAATAACATCTTCCATTCTAGTATCAAGATGGCACCGCACGAAGCTCTGTATGGGTGAGGGTGTAGATCGCTAATTGGTTGGTTCAAAGTTAGCGAAGTAGAGTTGTTGGGACCAAATTTGGTCTATCAGACTGTGGAAAAAGTCAAGTTGATTCAAGAGCGTTTGAAAACGGCTCAGAGTTTCCAAAAGTCCTATTTGAACGTGTGGTGTAGAGACTTAGAGTTCCAAGTTGATGATCGGGTGTTTCTGAAAGTCTCACCTATGAAATGCGTTATGAGATTTGGGAAGAAGGGGAAGCTTAGTCCCCACTATATTGGGCCATATAGAGTCCTGCGAAAGATCAGGCAAATGACTTATGAGTTGGAGTTGCCACCAGAATTAGCGGTTGTACACCCAATACTTCACGTGTCATGTTATGACATTCAAGTTTCCAATACTTAGATACTCATATCAGTTCAAACCTCAGATATTTATTTCATTCCATTACTCAAATATTCGGGTCAGTTCAATATTCATATATCCATGTTAGTTCAGTATTCACGTAACTATGGCAGACCAGTATTCACGTATATATTTCATGTTATGCGCATTATAATGCAATGTGAGGCTTGTGTTATGCTATGATAGCTGGCAGGTGTTTTGGAGAAATGCTAAAGGTAACTAACCTTTTCATTCAGACCTTATATTATAATCTCCATGTCTTTTAGTATTCTGTCAGCTCAATATTCAGTCAATGCAGTAGTCATTCAGTTCAGTATCTCAGTAGTTCAGTAATCATGTATTCATTCAGTTTGGTATGCAAGTGTTCATGAAAGTTCAGTGTTCACATGTTTCTATTTTAAGGTCCAATGCTAGCCGTAGTTATAGTCATGACAATCATTTGAGGACGAATGATCCAAAGGGGGAGATAATGTAACACTCCATAAATTCGAACTAGGTGTGGACATGTTAAATGAGTATTAATGTTATATTTTAGACATTTCAAGTCCTATCGGGATGATTATGGGTGGAAATAGTCGTTTGGAATCAAGACGGAGAGTGAAGTGCATAAGATTTGATATATTTCAGTATTTCAACATCACATATTGCAGTATGATTCTCAGTTTCTGAATTTAAATCCCTGAATGTTGAACACCTGTATTTGGGCCTGAGGCCGTAGTTCATATGCTTTATGCATATTTGGTCCTGAGGCCGTAGTTTATGCTTTATGCATGTTTGGGCCTGAGGACGTAGTTTATGCTGTATGCATTTTTGGGCCTGAGGCCATAATTATGTATACGTATACTTGGGCCTGAAGCCGTAGATTGTGCACATATATATTGGGCCTGAGGTCGTAGTTTATTCAGATAAACATGTTGGTCATCATTTAGAAGAGGGAGTATTCATATCCTTACTTCCTTTATCAATTCCAGTAATCAATTATTAGTTATCAGTTATCAATTATCAATTATCATTTATAATTTCAGTTTCAGTTTCAGTTTCAACAATTATCAGCTTAGTATCAGTTTCGATATTTATATTTCTTTCTTTCAGTTACTTTACATGCCAGTGCAATTCAAATGTACTGACGTCCCTTTTGCCCATGGCCAGCATCTCACGATGCAGGTAATGATTTACAGATTAACGATTCAGAGCGCTACGATTCTCGTACATGCTATTTGGTGACCCCTAGTTCTTTCAGGGCATTATCATTACCTACAGTCTTCAGTATTTTCAAACAGTCAGTGTTTTCAGTACTTTATTAGAGGCTTCATAAACTAAAGAAATAGTTAGATAGAGTCACATACTTTTCATGTTAAGCAATGTTTGTTACAGATATATTTCAGAATTATATTAGTGTTTCTGCCTTTTAATTTATATCAATCAGACTTTCAATATATCATTATGTGTTAGTTTGTCTTCCGCATTCAATATGTTATGATACCACATGTTGATTCAGCTAGCCAGTTGGTTCACTCGGTCGCATGTTGTCAAGCACCGGGTGCCGTGTTACGTCCAGGCCCGGGTTCGGGGTGTGAAAATGTCCTGAAGATAAAAGTTTGTGAAATGAGGATGTTGAGATGGATCTGTAGGCATACTAGGTGTCACGACCCAATTCCATATCAGGCTATGATGGTGTCCAACCGTTCCTAGACAAGCCAACAATGAATAACTTAATGATTTTCTATTTTAACGAATTTCTCACGTAGTGATTTTTCCTTTATATAAAAGATTTAGTGAAAACTGATTTAAATTAATAAATGAAAATAGCTAGAAACATTCATAACCGTAAGAACACAACCCAAAAATCACAAGTCTACTAATACGTGCCAAGATATAGTGTCACAAGTATATGGACAACTTAGTAGAATATACAAAAGATGTCTATCCTACTGTCTGAAAAAGAATAGACAGGAACAAAATAAAAGAGAGACTCCGGCATGCTGCTGAACGGCTCGGAAGGGCAGCTCACCGTGGAATCTCGAACCCAGATCAAGAATGCGCGCCGAATGGATATCCAATTGCACCTGCCTCAGATCCTGCACAGTTAAGTGCAGAAGTGTAGTGTGAGTACATAAAATAATATGTACCCAGTTAGTATCCAGTCTAACCTCGAATAAGTAATGACGAGGGGTCGACTTGACACTTACTAAGGCTAATGATAATAAGTCTAAATTACAACTAAGCATGGATTACAATAAATATACTAAAACTCAAAAGCAAGAGATGGTAAATATACTCTTTCACAATTATTAATCCCAAATTTATCTTCCATTAAACATTGGAGCAATATCAGTTATGAGTATAAAATCCCAAGAATTTTCATGCGCAAATGATGTCGAGGTCGTACAAACCGAACCAACATAACAATATTTAAACTATGCAATGCCGAGGGTCGAACGACGCGAACCATAGATGCATCTATTTAATCTGCCGAGGCGCTCGACCCACTCCACAAATATAAAACACTTAAAGAAACACAAGTTTTTCAATAACAGTCAAGTGTTCTATTCATAACCTCAAATAAGTGAAACTTATCCCTTCGGGATTCTCTTACAATGTTTTTTGGAATTATGATTTAAGCAATCCAATTGACAAGTAAAGGCACAATTATTTCAAGTATGGCATGATGGGGGTCCTAGACTACCCCGACTTTAGCATAAATAGTAGATACGCTCAAAATCTCGTCACTTCGTACGTACGTAGCACCCCACAAATAGTCATATATATTAGTTAATTCGCCTATGGGGAAATTTCCTTCTTACAAGGTTAGAAAGGAGACTTACCTCGTCTCAAAGCTCACTTCCCGACTCAAGAACGTGCTCATACCTCCATATTTGATGCCAAATGACTCGAAACTAGTCAAACATCATATAAATTAATCAATTTATGCTCAAAATCTCATATCCCCATTGTTAAAGTGATTACTCAACCCTAAATGCAAGATTCATAAAATTCACCCCCGGGCCCACATGCCCGGATTCCGGAAATTTTCGAAGAAAGTTGTTACCCATAACCTTAGGAACAATAATATATGATTTTTACTAAGTTCCATAACCATTTTCGTGGTAAAATCTCATTTTTATCAAAACCTAGGGTTTTCATCTAAACTCATGATTTCTACAAATTTTCATGTTAAAATGTACTCATAATCTATGTATCAAAATCATATTAAGTAGAAATTACTTAAATCACAGAGCTAGGTCGAAATTCCCTCCTTAAAAGCTCTCAAACCGTCCAAGAATGAGAGAAAATGTGATAAAAATGGCCTAAGTCACGTATTAAATGAACCCTCACTGCCCAACAACTTCCGCACCTGTGGTGCCTTGCCCGCATCTGCGGTATCGCACCTGCGGAAAATGTCTGGCAAGTGCGCTTTTCCCTCACCTAGCTTGTCTCCGCATATGCGGACAGAAGGGGCCGCTTCTCCGAGCCTAGCGCACCTGCGACCATAGCTCTCGCACCTGCGGTCACACAGAGTGCACTCAATATTCCGCATTTGTGGTTCCTGGGCTGCCCTCGATATTTCGCTTCTACAGCTCGTGGCTCGCATCTGCGAGCCCGCACCTGCGGCTCGCCAAGCGCAGGTGTGATTATGACATATCTGGGAGCTTCAGATGTTGCTCCAAGCTCCCAACTTGGTCCGAGCCTCGTCCAATCTACACTCGGGGCCCCGCCCAAACATACCAACAAGTTTGAAATCATAAAACGGATTCGATCGAACTCTCAGAACGACCGAAATAACATTAAAACTAAGAATTGCACCCTAAAACTAATTGAATCAAACTTATGAACTTCAAGTTCTTCAATTTACTCCCAATGCGCCGAAACGCACTTAAACTACTCGGATTGACACCAAATTTTGCGTGCAAGTCTTAAATGACATTACAGAACTATTTCCGATCTCGAAACTCTGTTTGGATCTCGATAACACCAAAATCCGTTTCAAACCAAATTTAAAGAACTTGAAGATTCTTCAAGAACCAACTTATGATATTAGGCGCCGAAACGCTCCCGGATCATCCAAAACCCAAACTGAGCATATGTTCAATTTCGAAATCATCATACGAACCTATTGAAACTGTCAAATCTCGATTCCGAGGTCGTTCACTCAAAATATTGACCGAATCCAAACTCATTTCTAGGCCAACTTAAGAAACCAAGTGTTTCGATTTCAACCCGAACCCTTCCAAATCTCAAATTAACCATCCATGCAAGTCATAAAACAGTAAAAGCACGTACGGGGAGCCTTATTTAGGGGAACAGAGTTCTAGAAAGTAATATGACCGGTCAGATCGTTACTCTAGGTTAGATAGAATTAAGAATGAAGTTATTAGGGACAAGGTGGAAGTGTCCCCATTGGAGGATAAGATGCGAGAGGCGATGCTTCAGACATGTTAAAAGGAGAATCACAGATGCCTGAGTCAGGAGGTGTGAGAGATTATCCTTGGGGGGGGGGGGGGGGGGGG
>ML377240.1:4193-63988 GCA_005239525.1 Nicotiana knightiana | reverse complement strand
AGGGGGGGAGGGGTCATATGAGGAGTAGAGATAGGCCAAAGAAGTCTTGGGGAGAGGTGATCAAGCGGGACATGACACAACTTGAACTAACCGAAAACATGCCCTTGATAGGAGGGTGTGGATGTTGAGGATTATGGTAGAAGATTAGTAGGCAGTCGAGTATTTCCCCTTGTCTTCTTGTTTCCGTAGTATTAGTGTTAGTATATTATTATTGTATCCTTAGATGGCTATTACTACATATTTTGTATTGTATTACTTGTTACCAGTGCTTCTTTCATCTTGTATCTTGCTATCATAGTCTCACTTTTCTAACTATCTTGTACTGTCATTACTTGATATCAGTGCTTCTTTCATCTTTTCTTTAGCTGAGGATCTATCGGAAATAGCATCTCTGCCCGTCCAGGGTAGGGGTGAGGCTGTGTACATCTCACTTTCCCCAGAACCCACTTGTGAGAATACACTAGGTCGTTGTTGTTGTTGTAGTTGTAGGTAAAGTTTCATTAAACAATATTTAAAAAATTAGACAGTAAATTTGACTTTGAGCATAATTTCACAAAATAATATACTAAATCGGCAATATTCAATTTAGTTAAAGTCAATAGAAAATATCGTTAGCATGAGTAATGATTAATGTTAAAAAATAATAATTAGTTGGAAATACCTATGATATGATTTACGTATTCTTATTGTAATTTTAAAGAGTTGTCTCCTAATTCAATAGAAAATACTTTATCTAATAAATAGATTCAAATTAATAAATTTGACGCATAAATTGAACTGCAAATTTGGTCGTTTACCAGTTCAACATTGTTATATAGGTGTCTTATGATTTTGATTGATACGCGAATAATAAAGTGCATACCTAGTAATAATTATTATGGACTGATTTATTTGGTCATTGTATACCAATGAAAAACTGCATCTTTAGTTAAAATTTTAAGATGCCTGCAAAATAAACCCGATCACCACCTTTATGTGAAAAAAATTATTAGTGAAAATATTGCACTGAGTATTTATGTATGATTTTAAATGCAACTGTAATCATTAAGTTATAAGTAATGTTTAATAACAAAAATGCTAGCAAACTATTTAAAATTTATTATCCTTCTAGTCTTCATCGAACATTTCTTAAATTTGGTAATGTTTTATTTCCAGTAACTTTCCATTTTTCTAGTCTTAGCAATTTGGTTTGTCAATACTATACTTTAGCCATAGAATTAGAGAAAAAGTAAATGTAAAATGAATCAAATCTTTCACCTTCATTGCCTCAAGTGAAGAGAATTTGGGCAAAGGAAATAGGTGTAATCATTTTCGTTTTTCACTTTACACCAAAAGTCATAATTAGAGTTGATAATTTACACCTTCACATGTAAGAATTTTAGGAGTGTGTATATATATATATATATATGCGGGCGGGAGGTTGTGGGAGTATATCCCAGGGGAAGATCGTATAAGTGTGACGTGTTAGTCATTTGATTGTTAGAGATTGAAATCAGGTATGGAGATTTTGGTACTGTCACCAATGGGACATGTTATGACTGAGAGGCGCTCTATTTCTTGGTTGCGAACTATGGAAGTTTGTTTCGGATTTGACGACTGCTCGTATGTGTCATGAATAACGTCACTATGGATCCTTGAAAGGTTATTGGCCCAGTATGGGACGATCAGAATCAGCTTGAAGTCCGTTAGTAGACCTAGTGTGAACGTATGCTCTACATCAGGTCAGATGTGTTCATTCACCATAGCATTGTTTATGGAGGAGTCTTCGGGTGTTGGATGTTATTTCTGTCGTCAGCTATTTTATGTAATACTCGATTATGCCGCGTGAATTGTGAGACGACTTGATTATTCACACGTGTATTGTGATCTCGTGTAGCATGTGGAGTAATATGATCAAGATGGCTCTCGAGATGCAGGTCATTATGGTACCTTAGTCGTGCTTGGCATTTTGTAGCGCATAGCGCTATCTGTCTCCCAGGGTTGTATTTATGCACTTGGCGTACTTGTGGCTGATATTCGGATATTTCATAGGTATGACCATTATGGCTTGATGGGTATTTCCTTATTTATTTTTATGTGTGGATCGCCTGGCACGCTGTGACGAGTATGTTGTTTGGATCTGGGCTGGAACGGTGTCATGTTTGGATCTGGTTGCATGCAGCAACAATGTCATGTGTGGATCGAGTTGCACGCCTCAATAGTGAGATGTTGAGTACGGTCCCTTATATTTATTTGTGTGCCTTGTTTCTCATTCTATAAGGTAGGTTCATACCATCTATTTGGCCATTTTATTCGTTACGCGGGCTGGATAGTTCGTTGGCAGAGTTCGTTCTTTCTTATGGGTCATATTTGAGTGGTGGCTTGTTGGCGTATTGATAGTGTCATATGAGTTTTAAACGGTGTTTGAGGCAGCTTATTGCCCGAGCAACTATTACTGCGTGAGACAAGGTTATTGGACCTGATATCAGTGCGATCGGATTTATTTAAGGTACATTAAAGAGAAAATGTCATTATTCAGTTCAGAATGAGGCAGTGGTTCTTTCACACGGAGAGACTCCCTGAGTAGTTGATATGGCAGGTGATTATGAGTTTTTACACATCTCTTTCGTCGTGCCAGTATTGCGAGAGTTGGAACAGGGCTTATATGTATTATGAGGTGTACTACGGGCTTCAGATTAGTGAATTTGCAGCTTCTACAGTTGGGAGGTTAGTGAACAGTGGGTTGAGATTGATATGGTGTTTGTATGTTAGAATCAAGCCTCGTAGAGAATTTCGGGTATTGAAATTTGGTTCTAAGGCTTGTGGGCTAAGGTAACAGGAAGGATCTTCAGTGTGGCTCGAGAAAATGTGCTCACATGAGTTGTGGTGGTATATGTAGGTGCACTAGGTGTTAAACAACAATCTTGGGAAACTCCGGAGCAGTTCTTGGCACCTTCGGGGACGAACGTATGTTTAAGTGGCGGAGAATGTAACTACTCGACCGGTCGTTTTGAGCTCTAACGCGTCGTTCGACAGTTTGATGCCGTGAGTAGCTTCACTTCATGTTTTATGACTTGTACATGTGGTCGAAATTTGATTTCGGGAAGTTCAGAGTTGATTCGGAAGGAAATTTGCAATTCGGAAGCTTTAAGTTGGAAGAGTTGACCAAGGTTTGATTTTTGAGTAAACGACCTCAGAATCAGGATTTGAAGGTTCCAATAGATTTTTATGAGTATCGGACGGTCTGGGAGCATTTCGACGTTTATTGTGGAAAGCCGACATTTTGGAAGTTTAAGAATTTCTTAAGTTTGGTTTGAAGTGAATTTTGATGTTGGCGATGCCCGTTTGGGGTTTCGAGCCTTAAAATAGGTTCGTATCGTGATTTGTGACTTGCACATAAAGTTTGGCGTCATCCCAAAATATATAAGTGTAACTTGAAAGGGTCCCGGGGGCCTTGGGGGCCTGGGGATGGTTTCAGAACATTTTCTTTTGTTTTGTGATTGTTGGTTTCTGGTGTCAAAGGAGTTCATCGCGATCGTGTAAATTGGCTCGCGATCACATAGTGTTGATTGAGATCTATGTGAAGTTGTTCTTCGCGATAACATACAGTGGCTCGCGGTCACGTAATTTGTGTAAAAGGTTCATCACGTTGCGTGGAGAGGATCGCGAATGCGAATTGTTGGCATGGTGGCCTTGTCTGGAGGATATCTCTTCGCAGTCGTATGGGTAAATCCGCGATCGCGTACGCTTTCGCGGAGACGAGGTCGCGTTCACGATGGTTTGACAGGGTGTGCTTCGCGATCACGTCGCCTGCCGCGTAGTGTGATTTTTGGGCGAGCTTGGTTTAGCCTTCGCGATCGCGAGGGACTTTCCGTGATCGCGAAGAGGAAGGACCTGGGCAGAACAAGGATTTAATTCGGGATTTATCTCATTTCTCCCATTTTTCACTTGGGTTGGCCGACTTTGGGAGCTCTTAGAGGGGGGATTTTCATCATCTATTGCAAGGTATGTGATTCCTACCGATTGTGAGTCAAATAATTGGATTATATGTAGATTTTTACATGGAATTATGAATAAATTATATATTTGACTTCGTGGCGTTGTGCGTAAAGTTTATCTTCAAAATTTTTTGAAATTCGGGTACGTGGGCCCGAGGGTTGACTTGTTGACTTTTCGAGCGGAGTTGAGAATTGTTATAAATTAATTAATTATGAGTTTTGGAGTATATTTTTATTGGTTTGTATGTTGTTTGACTAGTGTCGGATCATTTGGCTTTGAATTGAGGTGTTAGAGAGGCGTTGGAGCCGGTTATGGAACTTTGGAGCGAGTTAAGTCTCATGTCTAACTTTGTGAGGGAAAACCTATCCGTAGGTGATATATTTGATATGTGCTACTTGTTGTGGGGTCTACGTACGTACAAGGTGACGAGATCCATACGTAGCTAGATTCATGGTATCTCCGGGTATATGTAGGCATTTATTATGTTATTACTTGCACCATTTGAACTGAATTTGCTAGTTTAAATTGCTTGAATAAATAAGTAAGAATTTGGCTTAAGATTATGCTATTACTTGCACCCTGAATTTATATTCTTTTATGGGCTTACCTTGAAGTTGTAAATACATAATTTGCAAATTCAAAGAGTTTCCCTATTCTTGTGGATCGGGCGAACGCCTCGGCAATATTTATAAATATTATGGGATGCATCCATGGATCGGGCCGTACGACATCGGCAGTGTATGTACACGATTATGTGGATCGAGCTGAACGACCTCATCATAATTCGTGCGTAAAATCGCCAAGTGCCCGAATACCCACGAGATTACCCTCTTACTTAAACTTGAAAATTATGTAACATTCTCTTTATGACCTGAGATCAGATATTTAATTGATGGTTTCTATTTATTGAGGTAGCATGTGGCCTTTGGGGGCATTTTAACTGATAATATTTGTTAAAGGATTTCGTTATCTACTGTTCCTTATTCTATTGGTCATGTTGTATTCCATGCCTATTTGTGATCCCTCCATTTTATTTATTAGACCACTAGTAAGTGTCGATGTCGACCCCTCGTCACTACTTCTCCAAGGTTAGGCTAGATACTTACTGGGTACGTGTTGATTTACGTACTCATGCTACACTTCTGCACTAAACGTGCAGGATCTGACGGGTTCTTTGATGGTCGTCTTGGTGCGTAAGCGTAGCTGCTGAGGAGACTTTATGATGAGTTGTATTTTATGCTACGCACCGCAACCCTCAGAGTTTCCATCTTATGTATTTATCCTGTCTATTTCATATTCCAGGCAGGTGTAGTAGTATTATTGTACCCCGATGTTCATGCACTTGTGACACTGGATTTTGGGATGTTCTAGAATTGGTTTGTGGTTTGCTTATCATTGACATACTTTTAATATTTATTCAATTTAAATTGTAAGTTTTCATGATTTTAATACGCTAGACTCTTTATTTAATAAAATTCACGATTTGAAAATTATAAAAGGAATAATTAAGTTGCTAGTTCACCGTTGGCTTGGTTAGCGCTGACATTGGGTGCCATCATACTCTATAGTGGGCTTTGAGCCATCAGGCAAGTATTTATACACACACACACACACACACACACACACACACATACACACACACACACACATATATATATATATACATACATACATATACGTACTTGCTATATATGTGTGCACGTGCGTGCTCTAGTGAATCATGGAAGATAGCAAGTATACGATGAAAAGGTCAAGTTGTGGGTAAGACGATCCGCACCTGATAAATAAAATAGGCAAATGATCAGGAAATAAATATAGCTGGGTAATTCAAGGGTGTTGAAAGAATTGCTAGACTCTTTTAAAATAAGTATCATCACTTAGCATCTTTCAACTTGAGCTTGCATAAATATTCTTTATTTATTCTTTTTCTTCTTCGGAATCGACTTTTCTCTAGTTGTAATTTCTCCACTTCCGCAAGTTGGGCTTGAATGTCTTACACGTTTCCTTTTGTCAATTTAAGGGACAAAATTTGCTTAATTAAGTAAAACCTTTAACCAAGGTTAATAATTCTCTCTCCTCTCCTTTCTCTATCCTCAGCTGTGAGACAACAATTAAAGCCGTCATCCTACCCAAAATTCTCCTCTCTTCTCTCAAGATAAAGAGAGAAACACGATGCAAAAAAATGTAAATGCTTAATCTCTAGTTTTCCTTCCAAAGCTTCTTTTCCACTATCAATTTAGAATCCCTTGTTATAAACCTTGATTAAAGGTTTTAGTTAACTAATTATATCTTGTCCCTTAAATTAATAAGAGAATACGTGTAAGATATTCAAGGCTCGACTTTGGGAAACTGGAGAGCTTGTAACTGGAGAGGAGCAGATTCTTTCTTTTTCTTCTTTTCTTTTTTTCTTTTGCAAAATTTTCAGAAACTCTCTCTCTCTCTCTCTCTCTATATATATATATATATATAACTCATTTATGATACTGAGCTAGAGTTAGTGAATCAAAAAAATTATAAATATTTTAAGAAAAAAGCTGAAGTAATAAAATAAGACTTGACAAACGGATTCTGTATGCTTAAAAAAAGTTCAACATTTGGTGATCTAAATAATTATGTACAGACTTCGCCTTGGAAATAAAAATGATAAATCGCATTCGCTATGCTACTTTACATAGCATTCTGTTGAGAGTAGTAGTAACACAAGTGATATGATTAGTGATGTAACTTAACTCGACCATAGTTTAGCTAATTGCCGTTAATAGTTAGTTAGAAAAGTTATACGTGTATATAAGAAGCCATTTCATTGTACAGTGAAGAACTTAACAAAAATGAAGAATTCTTTTCTTCCCCAATGTTCTCTCCTCTGTTCTTAGCTTCCAAATTCCATTTCACAATTTTAACATGGTATCATAGCAGATCACTGAACGATTCTAGGGATTTCTTTGCAAAGTCGAAGCAAATCGAGAGAATCAACTTCAATTTTCTTCAATCTCTGTCAAAATCGGGAACGGGAATTTTGTGATCGGAACCCTAATTCTGCTTCAATTGAGTAATTATGAGTGAATTTCTTTAATCTTCATGGCGATCAATGATAATTCCGGCGATAGCATCAACGCAACAACACCGACTGGAACTATTCTCGACCACAATCACCCACTCTACTTGCATCCATCTGATGGACCAGGTCCATTGTCGATTGGTTTATTACTAATTGGAATGGAAAACTACACGTTGTAGAATCGAGCTATGAAAGTATCTCTTTTAGGAAAGAACAAACCTGTTTAGTAGACGGTACCACCTCGAAAGTGATTTTGGACCAGGATTAGCTCATCAGTGGATCGTTGCAATGCTATTGTTACTTCGTGGCTGATGAGTAATGTCAATTCACACCTTCTTATTGGTGTTCTGTTCTCAAAAAATGTTCAAACTGTTTGGACACAACTTAAGGAACGATTTGACAAAGTAAATGCTTCGAGGCTTTATTACTTGCACAAAGAAATTTTTACCTCTACACATGGGATATCATTTGTTTCCATCTATTTTACAAAATTAACTGACCTATGGGTTGAGTATGATGCAATATTACCACCACCTTCTGTTAAGCATTATGTTGAACAGTTAGAATTTCAAAGGTTATTGTAGTTTTTAATGGGGTTGAATGACAGTTTTGAGTAAGCTAGAAGTCAGATTTTGATGATGTCTAATGTCCCTTCCATTAACCAAGCATATGCTATGATAGTTCAAGATGAAAGCAGAAGAATAATTTCGGGTAACTACTTCAACACACATACATGACAGATTGAGTCCACTGATATGTTCACCACACAATCAGGGAATAAGCCAAGGAATAATTTTGGTGTAGAATGTGAGTATTGTCACCAGAAGGGGCATACAAAGGCAAGCTGCTATAGGTTGATGAAGTGTGAATCGTGTAACAAACCATGTCATTCGAAGAGGAATTTCTATAAAATAGTGGGCTATCCATCTGATTGTAAGCCTAAGAGAAGAGCTAATGCGGTGCAGATAGAAAGCAATGTCTCACATGAAGCAAAGAAAGGAGTTCCAGCACACATTTTTAAACATGAACAATACTCTCATATTCTGCCGCTATTGAACAAAAGCTCAATTGGTGAATCAAGTGGTACTATGGCAGTAATGTCAGTTACTTTTCTTTACAATAATATTAACATTCCTAAGTGGATTGTGGACACATGATCTACAAACCACATGATAGGAAATAAAGATTTACTGCACCATGGAACACAAACAGAAAATGCACGTCAGGTTCAACTGCCAACGGGGGACTCTGCCAAAATTACTCACATAGGGGATTGTCAATTGTCAGGAGGTGACACTATTAAGAATGTTCTATGTGTTCCTGCCTTTAAGTTCAATCTTTTGTCTGTCTCCAAGGTGACAAAAGACCTGAACTGTTTTGCTTCCTTCTTCCCTACATTTTGTCTTCCAGGACCTTTTTGTCTGGGAGGGTGAATGGGATTGGTAGGGAGGAAGATGGGCTTACACCATGACCTCAGTAGATTCACACAACATGTTGCATCCTTGCAAGGCTTTTGCAGTTATCAAACAAGAAGATCCAGATACATGGCACAAGAGAATGGGCCACAACTTCCAGTTCTTAGGAAACTACAATGTTTCAGAAATAGTATAGACTTAATAATTCTCATAGATGTGAGATTTTCCCCTTGGAAAGGCAAACTAGAATGCCATTTACAATAAGTACTACTAGAAGTATTGAAGCTTTTCAACTAATTCAAATGGATGTTTAGGGACCCTACAAGGTTGCTACCTATAATGGAATAAATCTTTTTTTTACACTAGTGGATGATTACACTAGATGGAGTTGGACTTTTCTGTTGAGACTGAAATTTGATGTAGTATTCATCCTTAAAAATTTCCTTACTATGATTAAAACTCAATTTGGCAAGTCTGTCAAGATGTTTAGGTCAGATGGAAGTGAATTTTCAATACTCATTTTAGAGAACTGTTTCAGTTACATGAGATCTTACATCAAAATTCATGTCCTTACACACCCCGGCAGAATGGGGTAGTAGAGAAAAGACACAGACATATTTTAAAAATTGCAAGGGCTATCAGATTCCAAGGTCATCTACCAACTAGATTTTGGGGAGATTGTATTGAAACAACTGTATATCTTATCAACAGAGTGACATCCATTGTCCTTGGTAATAAATCACACTTTGAATTGTTATATCACAAACAACCTTCCCTATCTCATCTGAGGATCATAGGATGCTTGTGTTTTGCTTCATTACTGCCTAAAATTGACAAGTTTGGACCTCGAGCTATGAAGTGTGTGTTATTGGGATATGCAACACTTCAGAAAGGATACAAGCTACTTGATCTTGAGCATAATGTGGTTTTTATCAGCAGAGATCTAACCTTCTTTGAGGATGCATTTCCCTTTCAGAATCCAGATGTGGGGACTGACATCCTTTCTAGATAATTTGGATATAAGAGCATTCCATGACCATAGTAACGCAGATCATGAGAATTACATTCCTCCTGCATCAGCTCCTGCTGCTAAATCATTCTCAGATTCAGCCATTGCCTCTTCTTCAGAGAATTCACCAATGTTTAATTCAGATTAGGGGCATTTAGAGACTCCTCCAACTCCTCCAGTATCAACTCCTCTGATTCCTGTGTCAACTACAACTCCAGAACTACATGTACCACATATTGTTGATGTTAGAAGATCAAGCAGGACTTCTAGACCCCCAATCTGGCTCAGATCAAGCAGGACTTCTAGACCCCCAATCTGGCTCAAGGATTATGTCAGAGCTGACAAAGCTACAGAAAGAAATAGTTGCAGATATCCAATAGTTACTTTCATAGGCTATGATCAATTGTCTCCCAAGTATCAAAGCTATTTATCTCAAATCTCTTCTGAACGGGAACCCAACAGCTACTATGAGGCTGCAAAGGATAAAAGGTGGATTGAGGCTATGCAGGCAGAAATAAAGGCATTAGAGGATAACAAAACTTGGGAGATAGTACCATTACCCCCAGGAAAAAAGGCTATAGGGTGCAAATAGGTGTACAAAATCAAGTACAAGGAAACTGGAGAGGTTGAAAGGTTCAAGGCACGACTTGTGGCCAAATGATACTATCAGAAGGAGGGATTGGATTACCAGGAAATATTTTCACCAGTAGTGAAGATGGTGACTGTCAGAAGTATAATTGCCTTAGCTGCTGCCAAGCATTGGACCATCTACAAGGTGATTTAACTGAAGAAATGTTCATGTGCATTCCACCTGGCTTTGTAGGCTCTAACAATAAGTCATCGGTATGCAAATTGCACAAGTATCTCTATGGACTTAAGCAGGCATCTCGACAATGCAATATCAAACTTACTACAACATTACTTGCCTTAAGATTTCAACAGAGTCACCTAGATTACTCCTTGTTTACCAAAAGAACTTCAGGGCAACTGGTAGTGGTCCTTGTGTATGTAGATGATCTCATTATCACTGGAGATAATCTGCAAGTAATACAAGAGACTAAATCCCAGTTGCAACATAGCTTCAAGATTAAAGATTTGGGATAGCTAAAATATTTTCCTGGGAATTGAATTGCCAGAAGTAAAGAGGGTATCTTGATGCATTAGAGGAAATATAGCTTGTAGTTGATTGCTGACTTGGGTTTATCAGTTTGTAAACCTGTTACTTCATCCTTGGAGTTGAATGCCAAGTTAACCACATTGGGGTTTGATACACACATGTTCTATAACTGATGACACTCTACTGGAGGATCCTGGGCTATACCAAAGGTTACTTGGAAGGTTACTGTACTTGAAAATCACCAAACCTGACATCTCATTTGCAGTTCAAACATTAAGTCAGTTCATGCACAATCCCAAATCTTCTCACATGGAAGCTGCAATCAGAGTTGTGAGGTATGTTAAACATTGTCCTGGTTTAGGGGTGTTGATGAAAGTTGATTATTCTGGTTCCCTAGCATCCTTCTGTGATGCTGATTGGGCAGCATGTCCCAACAACAGAAGATCTATAACAGGTTAAGTGAAGTTTGGTGATTTTCTCATTTCATGGAAATCCAAGAAACAATCAACAGTTTTAAGAAGTTCTGCTGAAATAGAGTACAAGAGTCTTGCTTCTACTGTGGCTGAGATTGTTTGGCTTGTTGGTTTGTTTAAAGAGTTAGGGGTTGTTCAACAAACTCCAATTCCTATTTAGTGTGATAGCAAATTAGCGATTCAATTGCTGCCAATTCAGTCTTTCACGAACGAACCAAACACATAGACGTCAATTGTCATTTTGTGCGTGAAAAGATTCAGTCAGGATTAATTCACACCATCTACGTCAACACTGCTGATCAACAAGCTGATATCCGTACCAAAGGCTTGAGCATAATGCAGCATGACTACTCGCTATCCAAGCTAGGGATGAAGAATATGGGGGGGGGGGGGGGGGGGGGGTTGACAGTAGTAGTAGTAATAAAAGTGATATGGTTAGTGATGTAACTTAACTCGACCATAGCTTAGGTAATTGCAGTTAATAGTTAGTTAGAAACGTTATACGCATATATAAGAAGCCATTTCATTGTACAGTGAAGAACTTAACAGAAATGAAGAATTCTTTTCTTCCCCAATTTTCGCTCCTCTGTTCTTTGCTTCCAAATTCCATTTCATTTCACAAATTTAACACATTCAACAAGTAAATAGCAGAAATTGATTTTGCCAATGCGAGCAATCAATAAATGTGACTTATAAATAAAAGCATTGAATTATCAGTAAATGTGACTTATAAATTGCAATCAATAAATGCGACTTATAAATCGTCATAGTCAGATGCGATTTATAAATCACAATAAATCAGCCTTATATATCACAATTACTAAATATGACTTGTAAGTCGCCTAATCGTAATTGCAAAGAAATGATCAAACATATATTTGAATATATTAATACTTCATTAACTTTTTAGATATTTTGTTGGCATAATCGATCTTGACTCTGGCTCCTCCATATATAACATGCAGGCTAATATCAGTGGCACTGTTAATAAACTAAGCTTAAAGTTTTAACAATATAAAATAAGAAAATAGACAAGAGATATATATAGAGGGGAAAGAAGAAACTTTCTTATTTCATCAAGCGTTTTTTAAGTGTGTACGATGTGATGCCCAAAACCTCCAGTTATAGGAAGATATTAAGGTAATATAAAGGGATGTCATAAACATGGTATTAACTAGGTCTAGGCAAGCTCCGAAAGCTTCTTAGGCAAGCTCCATTTATCATAGTTGCACCTGGTATTATGAAAGAGAAATTCATTATTGATTGAAATTTGACTTTTGACCTAATTTTCTATAGTAACTAGTAATAATTAAGTGACCATATAAAATTTACTATGTTTCGAACAATTCAACAATTCATATACTTGATGCGCACGTGAAAACATGGTGAATGTCAAAATAATTTTTGAGTCTTAAGAGATTTTCCATTTTCAAGCTCTTAATATTTTTGTCTGTCAATAAATTTTAGCCATTAAAATTCAGAAACGTGAAATAAAATGGAATCTCCATCTGTTTAGTTGTAGCCCAAATCCAGTAGAGAATTGGCCTTTGAGGCCCACTGTTTAAGTTCGATGACCCAAAAAACAAGTCAGCCCAAACCATAATATCCATCCTTTCTCAGTCAAACTACGGAATTGTTGGGTGAAGTACACAAATAGTCCTCAAAGTTGATGGTCTTGAATTTTTGTGGGGGATGTGTACAAATAGCCACTAATAGAAGCTGTCTTTATTTTAAAGTCAGTATTTTAAATATATTTATTCTTTAGCCATTAGTTTAATGAACTTTTACCTGACTGGACGAAAATACCCTTATGCTATAACTTCTCAAGGAGGAGGTTGAACGTGATAGACGTCCTTTGAAGGTATTTTTTTCATCTCATTCAATTTGATGTATTTTTTTCGTATCCAATTTATCATATTCATAGGGATTAGCATAAGCTTTCACATTATACCTGGTTCTAATTGATGATCATTAGAATATATAAAAGTATTCAAATTAAAGCTGGTTTAGTAATACACAGTTTATATCAAAATTTAGACTAAAAATATTCCAAATAACTATCAAGAAAGCGAATAAAAATAAATTTAACTCTTAGTAGCAATGAGATTTCAACTGCTAGAGTGGCAGTTGGGTTGATTAGAGGGAGTTGATGCTATTCAATTGCATAAAGGTATACTTATTTATTTGCTCATTGATTTTTTGTTAAATCATATGATTTCACTATCTAAGCAAGTTAGATAAGGACAAGCAGTCCTTAACTTCAAGTTTCAAGTTCAAAAGTTAAGGACACGCAGTCCTTAACTTCAAGTTTCAAGTTAAAAAGTTAAGGACAAACAGTCCTTAACTTTAAGTTTCAAGTTAAAAAGTTAAGGACAAGCAGTCCTTAACTTCAAGTTTCAAGTTCAAAAGTTAAGGACAAAGCAGTCCTTAACTTCATGTTGCAAGTTCAAAAGTTAGGGATGCTTGTTTCAAGTTAAAAAGTTAAGGACAAACAGTCCTTAACTTTAAGTTTCAAGTTTAAAAGTTAAGGACAATAGGTCCTGAACTTCAACTTTCAAGTTTAAAAGTTAAAGACAAGCAATCCTTAACTTCAAGTTTCAAGTTCAAAAGTTAAGGACAATAGGTCCTGAACTTCAACTTTCAAGTTTAAAAGTTAAAGACAAGCAATCCTTAACTTCAAGTTTCAAGTTCAAAAGTTAAGTACAATCGGTCATTAACTTATAGTTTTCAGTCCTTAACTTAAAAGTTCAAGTGAAAAAGTTAAGGACAATGGGTCCTTAACTTATAGCTTTCAGTCCTTAACTTCAAGTTTCAAGTTCAAAAGTTAAGGACAATAGGTCCTTAACTTATAGTTTTCAGTCCTTAACTTAAAAGTTCAAGTTAAAAAGTTAAGGATAATGAGTTCTTAACTTATAGTTTTCCGTCCTTAACGTTTCAAGTTAAAAAGTTTAGGACAAACAATCCTTAACTTCAAGTTTCAAGTTCAAAAGTTAAGGACAAGAAGTCCTTAACTTCATGTTTCAAGTTAAAAAGTTAAGCACAATCAGTCCTTAACTTAAAAGTTCAAGTTAAAAAGTTAAGGACAATAGGTCCTTAACTTATAATTTTCAGTCCTTAACTTAAAAGTTCAAGTTAAAAAGTTAAGGACAATAGGTCATTAACTTATAGTTTTCAGTCCTTAACTTAAAAATTCAAGTTAAAAGTCCTTAACTTATAGTTTTCAGTCCTTAACTTAAAAGTTCAAGTTAAAAAGTTAAGGACAATAGGTCATTAACTTATAGTTTTCAGTCCTTAACTTAAAAGTTCAAGTTAAAAAGTTAAGGACAATAGGTCCTAACTTATAATTTTCAGTCNNATTTGTCCTCAATTTTTTGTCTTTTTACCTTATTTTTCCTAATTATCTGTTGTTTAAGAAAATCTAAACATTTTGCGAGACTATTTCTATCTCTGGATCAATATCATAGGGAACTTCTTCGTCACTATCATCATTTGACTCAGAATCCACAATCTTTATATTAGCAGCTGTTTTCAAAACCAAAAGCATCGTTGTCAATCATAACAGTAGAGAACAAGCGCAAATTAAAATGAAGTCTTTATGTTTTGAATGCATCAGTGTATTTCCGTTTGGGGAGGAAAGGGTAACATAGTCTTTTCATATTATTTTTAATAGACTAGTGGCTACTATTGCTAAGCATTAAAAATGCTGGATAAAAAGTAAATACCGGCTTAAATAGTGGCTACCCCACGCCATTTCTACAATTTTTGTCTCCGCTTATTTTATGGGCGGAACTTCAAGGTTAACAATTATTGCCCCCGCTTGTCCCATGGGCAAACACTTTTAATTTTTGACCTTGAAGTTCTTGCCGATGGGACAAGCGGGGGTCAAAAATTAAAGACCACCCTAAAAAGTTTCATATTTCTATAATTGATGTACTAAGTACACAAATAGCTCTCAAAGTGGATGATCTTGAATTTTTGTTCCCCATTGTCCTATGGGCAGAATTTTAAGTTTAACAAGTGTTGCCCCTCGCTTGTCCTATCGGCAACACTTTAAACTTTTGACCTTGAAATTCTACTCACGGGACAAACATGGGTCAAAAGGAAAAAATATCACATTACTGTAGTTTTTTTTATGTGTGAAGTACACAACTGGACATCAAAGTGGATGATTTTGATTTTTTGGACCCACTTACCATATGGGCAGAACTTCAAGTTTAATACCTATTGCTCCTCGCTTGCTTCATAGGCAACACTGTTAAATTTTTTACCTTAAATTCTACTTATGAAGCCGGCGAGGGTCAAAAGCTAAAAGATCACCCAAAAAAGTATCATATTTCTGCAGTTTATTTTGTATTACTACTAGTTTAGACTTTAGAGAAATCCATTTTTGATTTCGGATTTGCATATCCTTCACATGTTTAACAAGAAAATATATTTACTTTCTAAACCATTTATTGCTTTTACTGCGTGCAAATTAGAACTTAGACGTAGCAAATTAATATGATCGAGTAACCCAGAGATTATTGGGAGTTGACTTAATTAATTAGTTGGAATAATTACTAGTTTTTCACTAGTATGCCACGTTAATCACAAGTATGATTTGTATTGTTACTACTCGAAGTGTTAAGTGCTCCATGTTTTAGCTCTTTAGTCTAATAGAAATATTTTTTTTTTGGATCAAAATATTTTCTCCTCTTAAGCTAAGGTGTTTTTCTAAGCTTTAATTAGAAGGAAATAAAGTATTTTTGAGTAGAAGTAGAAGCCGTTTAAGAGAAGTAAAAAGAATAGCTTCTTCTCAAAAGCATTTTGAGAAAAAATGCACTTAAAACACTTTATAAAAGCTTGGCCAAACGCTAATTACTGTTCCAAATATAAACTGCTCCTCACAATTTTTTTTTTATTTAAAAAAAGTACTTTTTAAAAAATTACTTTCAAAATAAGTTGATTTTAGAAACTTGATCAAACATACGATAAATTTGCTAAAGATACAAGTTTCGAATATTGTTACCTGTACTCTTATTAAATAAATCTGAAAGATAAATTTGGATATGAAGGCAGATAAAAAGTCTTAAAGTTGAAAGACTCATATTTTAAGAGAAAATTTAGCACCTTTATAGTAGATTTAAAGAAAAAATAGTTTGCAAGTTATTATACCGTGGGAGTTTATTCAGTGCTCATCCGAAGAGTAAAGGCCGTAGCAGAAGCTATAACGGTTGCAGAATGTTCTAGAAGTTCCAAAAATAAAAGAAAGAACAAACATATATACAGACTCTTTTTTGTGACAATACGTTCTAATTTATTTGACTATTTCTTATGCATAATCTTTTTTTAATCTAAAATGATTTGGAGTGTGTTAGAAGCTAGTATTGTTACTTTAAATATAATGTTTGTTTTGATTGTTACTTAAATTTTATTATATAGTATCGTTAAAACCATTGTTATGTAACGATGAAAAATGTTACTTTATGGAACGACCGATTTTGTGTTATAGCGACGCTACCTTTTTTTTTCTTTTCTCGTCTTGCCTTTCCTTATTATTAAATAATTCTATTTTATCTTTTACCCTACCTATTTATATATAATTCTATCTCGCACTTTACTTTTTCTTTATAATATTGTAAGTTTATTATTTATATTGTTGGTGCATGACATCATGAAACGACAGCAAATAATACAAAAATATGTACACATCAAAGCGATACAATATAATATAATACAATAATGTACGATACATAACAACTAACTGATTTTGCATTTCCATTATAAAGACAGTTCAAGATTTGGTCATCCAAACAATTAGGTACAGACTTTCCACAAGAAGGGATGAAGATTTGGGCAAAGAAAAGCTCAAACTAATGTCAACTTGGCACTAAAAAAATAATGTACCATTTATAATATAATACACATAAATATAACCTATTATCTTCATACTTACGTCTACATATTAAATTTTGAGACATGATGTTGCTAGTAGATATATAAATATATTAGCAAAGAATTAAATGGACTATAATTTCTCCCATCTACTTCCTACTTTCCAATGCTAGATATGTAAGCAATCTCTGCTGTATTCTGGCTCCTCCATACATATGCATGCTAATAAAATATAAAGCTTATTCTTAATTCGTGAAATACAAAACAAGTTGGTAATTTAAATTATTTGACCAAAATTGTAATCCAATTTCAAAAGCTTAGGTGTTAGGGGTATTATCTTTTGAATTATTGGTGATACTTTTGCTGATTGACTAAAAATCAAACTTGTGTTGATCAGTATCAAAAATTAGATATTTGTTTATATCTTCGTTGATTCTCTGGTATATTTGGGTTTCAAGCGAAGATTAATTAGCATGTCATTTAATTAGTAGTCTATATCTGTTTCATTACGAATGATATATTTAGAAACAATTTAATTTTAAAGTCGGCATTAGCATCATAAATCTCAAGAAATGTTTAAGTTTCATAAGTGCCAAGAAATTTTCTTTCTTTCTAAACTTCGTGTATGATCAAATTATACCATATAAATTAAAACAGATAAATTTATTCATTTCATCCTGTTTTCATCATAGAAAATATTTTTTGAAAGAACACTCTCTCTCTATACACACACACAACAGACAGTGAGGCAGGNTATCCACTACCATTAAACCATAAAACTATAGCATAACTACTCCTAACAAATCCAAGAATATAGGACACTACTAACAAACTCAAATTTGACCAAGTCCAATTTGAATCATTCGTCAATAATATTATACCAAGGATGGTCAAGGCAACACCTTTTGCTAAAAAATTATACCGTGTATAAGATAAAATATCATTTTATATGATTATATATTTTATTTTGAACACCCTTAATATAGAGTAATACTTTCCAAGTGAAGCAAAAAAAAAAAAATAGTACTCACATGATCAATGGCATAGCCATGAATTTCACCAAGATTGTTCAAATTTAAGCAAATCAATATAAAAATACTTATAATAGAACTATAATTTTAAATCAGAACTAACATATAAAAGATAACAACATAAGTTTTAATGATAAAAGTAAGTATAAACCAAAGGAAAGAGAGAGTCTAGAGGGTTTATAGAATATATAGACCTTTTGTTGAATAAATTTTTGTAGAGCTTGGGTTTTAAATTATGAAATTTATTTAAGAAACAACTTCTAATTTTAAAACTACTTTTAAGATTAGTTGTTTGTTTTTATATATACTGTGGTTTTCGTTTAGTTTTGTCAAATAAAATAGGCAAATATTAGACAATGATTTGAACCCGTGAACACACCTCACTTTGAACATCCTGGATCATTGGACTGCATCACTCTATATTAAGGGTGTTCAAAATAAAATATATAATCATATAAAATGATATTTTATCTTATACACGGTATAATTTTTTAGCAAAAGGTGTTGCCTTGACCATCCTTGGTATAATATTATTGACGAATGATTCAAATTGGACTTGGTCAAATTTGAGTTTGTTAGTAGTGTCCTATATTCTTGGATTTGTTAGGAGTAGTTATGCTATAGTTTTATGGTTTAATGGTAGTGGATAGTTGTTGCTTTACTAGCGGTAGTAGTGGTCAGTTTAGTGGCTTAGTGGTCTGTTTATTTGTAAGCCTATATAAAGACAATGTTTACTTCAGTTTATTAATTAATAAAGTTAAGAAAATTCCAGCACAAATTTTGTACTCCATAGCTTTTCTCCTCAGATTTCTTACTTTATTCAACATCTTTAGCATCAGAACCTTGTTGCAGAGAGTGAGTAGAGGGAAACATAAACTTGAGTGATACATTTGGGACAACGAACAATGACAAGTAACAACACTGCATTGGGTGCGGCACAACCACTCATTCCTGTATTTAAGGGTGAAGGCTACGAGTTCTGAGTATCCATATGAAAACTCTACTAAAATCTCAAGATCTTTGAGTCTTGGTAGAACAAGGGTATGTAGATCCCGATGAAGAAAACAACTACGAGATAACAAGATGAAAGACGTTAAGGCGTTTGTGATGATTCAACAGGCTATTCATGATAGTGTCTTCTCAAGGATCGCAACAACGACCACATCAAAGCAAGCTTGGTCTATTCTGCATTATGAGCTTCAAGGTGATTCAAAGGTCATCGTGGTGAGACTACAATCATTTCGGCGTGATTTTGAAACCTTGATAATGAAAAGTGGAGAATCCACTGATGATTTTTTTGTCAAAGGGCAATGGCAATTGTCAATCAAATACGATCCTATGGCGAGAAGGTTACAAATATGACCATTGTGGAAAAGGTAGTGCGAAGCTTGATAAGTGGGAATTTTGACTAGTTATTAGCGCTTTAGCTTTCGTTTTAGTCCAAAAGCGTATAATTGTGTTCCCAAAAACTGATGAAATGTGCTTAATTGCAGGAATTTTGGAAGATGAGCTCCCGAGATGAAATTTAACTCAAGAAGGAGTAATCTGAACTCAAGGACAAAAACAAGCACAAAAGCTTAGCAGTGTGGACCGCAAAATATCCTATGCGGCCACAGGTTGTGAAGAAACTACCATTAGAGAATGTTGCAAAGTGCGGTCCGCACATGAATTGTGCAGCCGTAGAAGTTGGGTCAGAACAAAAGTGCATCTCAAGTCCAACAAAAGTGTGGATGAACAATTATTGTGCGGCAGCAGAAGAAAAGCTACGCGGCTGCAGTCACATTTGTGCATACCGCAGAAGAGCAAGGTGCGACCGCAAATATTACTGTGCGGACCGCAAAAAGAGTGCAGTGCAACCGCAGTTCAGAATTATGCAGCCGCAGATTTCCAATCCCGTCAAGCTGAAGAAAAGTGCAGACCAGACATGAAATTGTGCGGCCGCAGAACCTCCGAAAGGGCATTTTTGTCTGAAAATTCCAGCCCTATATAAATAAAAGAATTTCACTTTTTTATGTCAACTTTTGACATCATCTGCTACAGTAGACAGTTTCTTTTACTCTTTTTAGTAGTTTTTGCTATTTTGAGCTTTTTGAACATAGATTTTGTTATTTTAGTTATCAGTATGGGGTTTAATTATCATTTCTTCTCCTATTTCTTCCATTTTAAGCACGAGTAGATTGATTTTCACTAGGATTGTCACCCAACTCTAGTGTGTAAACTTAATGGGCATTTGATTTATTGCTTATTTATGGTTGAGTGTTTATTATCTAGCTTTGTTCTTGCTTTTATTTGAAAAATTAATGGTTGCAAACATTAGTTCATGCCTAGTTGACTTGGTCTTTACTTGAGAAAGAGAGACTTAGTCTAGGAAAACCGGGGTAGCAAGAAATTGGGTTAATCGAGAGATTGATAAGCCCAATTAAAGGGTGAAACTTAGAGATAATAAAACCCGACTTGAGCTTCTTATCAACCGTTTTGTTCAATACCCATTTGGACTTGAGAAAGTCAAATTGGACAAAATCACTTTCTGACCGAGAGATATTGAGTGGGTACTTGAGTGTTGATAGCTATAATATACCCGGACAAATAAAATAAGCTTTAAAGTTTACTACCCATTAGGCAAACACCTAGGTGAAGGTCATAGCCCTAGGCCTTTTATATCATTTTAAAAACAACAAAACAATTCCTAGTTTCATTCTTTAAATTGCAACCGCAGTTTAATTAAGATTTTTAAGTAAAACCAAATATTACGGAAGTGAAAATTTAGATATACAAACTCTCGCACTAAGATATATACTACTAACTCCCATACATATAGCTCCCTGTGGAATTCGACCCCGATACTTGTTGGGTATTACTATTGCATCGACCATTTTCGTAACCTCGATTAGAGGAGTGAAATTGGACGAGACCAATTTTTGGTGCCATTGCCGGGGAGCTAAAAAACAGTGTTAGCTATATATTTAGGTGTATTTTTGGAATATCTTATTTTCCTTCCTTGTTACTAACGTGTAAGTATTGTAGGTAGAATCATGGCAAACAACGAGCTCATAAACATAGCCGTGGAGGATGTGGGCGTTGAGGATGATCAAATTGATGAGGTCCCTATTGAACCTCAAGCCAATAGACGAGTCCGACCGCCTCAAGACGATGTACCCGCTCCACCCCCACCTCTACCACGAGCGGCTCCACATCGGGTGTTGCCGAATGAAGGGTATGCAAGTGCTATAGTCCCACCCGGTATTAGGGCGGGAAAATTTCAAATAACCAATGTGATGCTCACTTTAATCGAGCAATGAGGGTTCTTCAACGATGCACTATGTCAAAATACCTATAAACATTTTCAGGGGTTCATTGATGCGTGTTAAGGGAGCACACAAACAAATGTCTCCGAGGATGCTTTGAGGCTAAGGCTTTTTACCTTCTCTCTACGGGATATAGCTTTAGATTGGTTGGAACGTTTTCCAAATCATTCCATTCGTACTTAGGATGAACTAGCCGAGAAATTTATTTCAAAGTATTTCTCTCCCGGGCACATGACTATTCTTTGGGATGAAATTATAGCATTCAAGCAAGAGCCTAATGACCACTATACAAGATATGGAAAATGTATAGAACAATGGTGAAAGAGTGCCCCAACATTGATATGACGGGGAACATGATTCAAAAAATTTTCTATCGAGGGATCAATAGCACCAACCAATGTATGGTGAATCAACTTGCCTATGGGAACTTCATGACTACGCCTTATACAGAGGCGTCTGATATTTTGGATGAGATGGCAGATACTTCATCGGCGTGGAAATCTAGAGCCAATGTTCCACAAGGTGATCCCAATGTGATTCTTCTTCATAAAGAGTTACATGACCATGGACAAGCCATAGCCGAGTTGACAAGTACCATAAGTCAATTGGCAAAGGCTCAACTTCAACAAATGCAAAACCCAAGGCAAGTCAATGTTATGGAGGGAGTCAATATGATGATAAATAAGAGAAGAACAAGAAGTCAACAAGTGCAACAAAGAGTGGAAAATTTTGTGCAAGATGATAGTGGATTTGATCAAGGTGATTCTAACAATGATGAAGAAGATGAGGTCCAATATGTGAACAACTTTCAAGGGCAAAGAACCAAATTCCAAGGTCCTAGTCAACAACAATGGAGACCTTCAAACAATCAAAGCAATTGGAATTCTCAAAATCAAGGTAGTTGGAGTGGTGTAAATAATCAAGGCAATTGGAATAACAACAATCAAGTCAATTGGAGTGGAACAAATAACCAAGGGAATTGGAAAAATAATAATAACCAAGGCAATTGTGGAGGCAACAACCAAGGCGGGTGGAACAACAACCAAGGAAATCGGGGGTCGGGTTTAGGCCCCCGATGTATCAATAACCGAGCAACCCACCTCCTTATCCTTCTTAGGGAATGCCATGGCCGTTACTACAAGAAGTGGAAGAGGTGGGAATGCACCCACCTCAAGTCAAAGGCAACTTGTGGATGATGAGCAAGTGCTAGAAGAAGAGGAGATCCTGAACAAGCTAGTTCAAGTTAATAATGAAGTGCGGATTGATATTGACGACATGGTGGGAAAGACTCAAGAGGATGTGCACCTGTCTAGGGATCGTGTGATTGACATACCGGAACCGGTAGTGCAAAAAGCTAAGACACCATTGCCTAAGACACCTCTGCCATATTTTCAACGGCTTGCTAAGAAAAATTGCGAGAATCAATTCAAAAAGTTCATTGACATGATGAAGAGTCTCTCTATAAATGTGCCATTAGTTTAAGCCTTGGAACAAATGCCCGGGTATGCAAAGTTTATGAAAGATTTGGTGACAAAGAAGCAGTCGATGAATTTTGAAACTATCAAAGTCACTCACCAAGTGGGTGCAATTGTGCATTCTATGGCTCCTAAGTTGGAAGATCCCGCTGCATTCACAATCCCTTGTACCATTGGAAGTGCCGAGTTTGCAAAAGCTCTTTGTGATATTGGGGCGAGTATCAAATTGATGCCCTATTTAGTTTTCAAGACATTGGGAATTAGGAAACCAAGACCCACAACTATGAGATTACAAATGTCCGATCGTACAATGAAACGACCGTTGGGTTATTGAAGATCTATTTGTTCGTGACAAGTTCATTCTCCCGATGGATTTTGTTATTCTTGATTTTGAAGTGGACTATGAGGTGCCGATTATTCTTGGTAGAACTATCCTTGATATGGGGAAGGCTATTGTTGATGTGGAAGCCGGAGAACTCACTTTACGGGTGGGTGATGAAAAGGCGGTGTTCCACGTGTGAAAATCTATGAGGCAACCGAATAGAAATGAAGTTTTTTCTTTCGTGGACTTGGTGGCCGATGTGATTATTGATGATACAAGTTCCACGATTGATGTAGGTGATATGTTGGATGTCGTGTTGCTAAATTTTGATGATGACGAGATGGATGGCTTCATGGAATGTGTTAATTCTTTGCAATTAATGGGGTCGTACAACTATGCACCCCGGAAGCTTTATGTGGATCTTGATAATAGGAAAACTCCTCCTACAAAGACTTCAATTGAAGAGCCTCCTATATTGGAGTTTAAGACATTGCCTCCGCACCTCAGGTATGAATTCCTTGGCCCTTGTTCTACTTTACCGGTTATTCTTTTCTCTTGTTTGACTAACGTGCAGGTTGAATCTACATTGGCGATGCTCCAAAAGAGGAAAAAAGCTATTGGGTGGACTTTGGCGGATATTCAGGGAATAAGCACCACTTTTTGCATGCACAAGATTAAATTGGAGGAAGATTCCAAACCCTCCATTGAACATCAAAGGAGACCCAATGAATCCATGGAAGACGTGGTAAAAAAGGAGATTATCAAATAGTTGGATGCCGGAGTGGTCTACCCTATTTCCGACAGTTTGTGGACTTCTTTGGTGGAATGTGTTTCGAAAAAAGGGGGCATAACTGTGGTCACCAATGACAAGAATGAGTTGATTCCCACAAGAACGGTGACCGGGTGGAAAGTGTGTATGAACTATCAAAAGCTAAACAAATTCACAAGGAAAGACTATTTCCCACTCCCCTTTCTTGACCAAATGCTTGATAGGTTAGCTGACCGTGCTTTCTATTGCTTTCTAGATGGATATTCGGGCTACAACCAAATCCGTATCACCCCGGAAGATCAAGAGAAAACAACTTTCACTTTTTCATATGGCACTTTCGCTTTCAAGCGGATGCCATTTGGCTTATGCAATGCATCGACAACTTTTCAACGGTGAATGATGGCGATCTTTATGGATATGGTAGAGAACTACCTTGAAGTCTTCATGGATGACTTTTCGGTAGTTGGGGATTTCATTGATGATTTCTTGGAAAATTTGGATAAAGTACTGGCAAGGTGTGAAGAAATGAACTAAGTGGTGAATTGGGAGAAATTCAATTTTCTGGTCAGAGGGCATTGTCCTTCGCCACAAAATTTCAAAGAAGGTCATTGGGGTCGACAAGGCGAAGATAGAGGTGATTTCTAAACTTCCACCTCCAACATAAGTGAAAAGTGTGAGAAGTTTCTTAGGTCTCGCGGGGTCCTACCGGCGCTTCATAAAGAATTTTTCCAAAGTAGTGAACCCCTTGTGCAAGCCTTTGGAGAAAGATGCTAAATTTCATTTGAATGATGATTACATGAGAGCCTTTGAATTGCTAAAGTTCAAGTTGACTACTACTCCCATTATCACTGCTCCTAATTAAAGTATTCCTTTTGAGCTCATATGTGATACTAGTGATGTAGCGGTTGGAACAGTTTTGGGGAAACGTATCAACAAAATTTTTCATCTGGTATACTATGCTAGTAAGACCATTAATGATGCCTAAGTCAATTATACCGTTATCGAAAAAGAGCTCCTTGACATTGTGTTTGCTATTGAAAAGTTTCGCCCGTACTTGATGGGTGCAAAGGTTATTGTTCATACGAATCATATGGCACTTCAGTATCTTATGAGCAATAAAGATTCAAAATCTAGGTTTATGAGGTGGGTGCTATTGTTGCAAGAGTTTGATATTGACATTCAAGATGGGAAAGGGAGTGAAAATCAAGTGGTGGACCACTTGTCTCGTTTGGAGGAGGAGGGGAGGCCGCATGATGGCCTTGAAATCAATGACTCCTTCCCCGATGAGCAACTCTTGGCCATTTCAATGAAGGAGGTGCCATGGTTCGCCGATCTAGCAAAATTCCTTGTGTGTGGAATCATCCCGGGATTGTCAAGATTATTATTGGGACGAGCCTTACCTCTTCCTGATTTGCACGGATAGGGTAATTAGAAGATGTGTATCGGATGAAGGGAAAAATATTATTCTGAAGATTGTCATTCTTCGCCTTATGGTGGTCACCATGACGGAGCAAGAACGGCAGCTAAAGTGCTAAGTTGCAGTTTATATTGGCCCACTCTCTACAAAGATGCAAGTGATATGGTGAAAAGATGTGATGTATGCTAATGGGCCGGTGGAATCTCGAAGAACATTGAAATGCCTCTCACTACCATTTTGGATATTGATATCTTTGATGTGTGGGGTATTGACTTCATGGGTCCTTTTGTGAATTTTTGTGGAAACACCTACATTTTGGTTGCGGTTGATTATGTGTCTAAGGTTGAGGCCCGTTGCTCTACCCAACAACGAAGCGAGGAGTGTGGTGGCGTTCTTGAAGAAGAATATTTTCACAAGATTTAGGACTCCGGGGGCGATCGATCATAAGCGATGGAGGTTCGCATTTTTGAAACAAGGCTTTTGACACTTTGCTTAGCAAGTATGGTATCACTCATAAAGTTACGATTCCCTATCATCCTTAAGCTAGCGGTCATATGGAAGTCTCCAACCGGGAGATAAAGAGTATATTGTACAAAACCGTGAATGCTAACCGGACGGATTGGTCAAAGAAGCTTGATGATGCTCTATGGGCTTATCAGACTACTTTCAAAACTCCTGTTGGGATATCTCCATACCCGTTGGTGTTTGGCAAAGCTTGTCATATTTCGGTGGAACTTGAGCACAAAGCCATGTGGGCTTTAAAAAAGTTGAATCTTGATTGGGATGCATCCGCTAATTTGCGGGTTGCACATTTGAATGAATTGGATGAGTTCTAGTACCATGCATATGCAAGTTCTTCCTTGTACAAATAGAGAATGAAGTACCTTCATGATAAATACATCCGAAGCAAGGAGTTCAAGGTGTGCGATCTTGTTTTGTTGTTCAACTCACGATTGAAGATGTTTCCCGGAAAGATGAAATCCAAATGGACTGGTCCCTTTGAAATTGTGGGTGTAACACCTTTTGGTGCATTATACTTGAAGAACAAAAATGATGAGGTATTCCGAGTCAATGGTCACCGGGTGAAGCATTATTTGGGACAAAATTATGATGTTCACGTGGTGGTAGTTATTCATTTGAAGTGCTGGTAATCTGCGTCGTGCCGCTACATTAAATCAAGCGCTTCTTAGGAGGCAACCCATGTTTTATTTTTCTTCTTCTTTTCTTATTTTGTAGATAGGTGTTATTTTGTGCTAATTGGATTTGAAGTGTGTTACAAGAATGAGTGTGTTCTACAGGAACCGTGCTCAGAAAATTGGCTAAGTGTGGAAAAAGTGCGGACTGTACATGTATTATGCATATCACACAATTTTGAATGCTACAATAGAAGGCAACTACATCCGCACAGTTCTTGTGCGGACTGCACAACTTGGAAGGGGAAAATGCAAACTCTCTAAAGTTTGGTCTGTCAGAAAATTGGCCAATTTGCGGCCGCACATCAAATTATACGGTCCATAGTCAAAATCTACAGTCGCACCACAAATTGTGCGGACTGCAAATCCACAAAGGTTATTGAGCCTTCAGGTAACAGAGTGCGAACCGCAGAAGAAATTCTGCGGCTGCACTCATCCTTTGATTCCCCAAGTCTGCATCTAAGTATAAATAGTAGCCTTGGGCTACTATACAAGTTTTTCCCTATCTAAGCACTCTAAACTCTAACACTTTGAAATCATTTGTTCAATCATCTGTCACACTCCATCCACATCCTTGATCATTTAGTTGCACTACTTCATATTCGGTATGCTTAATTTCTCATAGAATTTTTCAAATTTTAGTTTAATTTATAATTTATTAGGTAATTTTAGGCCATTTGTCAATAGATTTCAATTTTACTACCATGTGGGGGTTAATCTGTGTTGGGTCAACTACTAGTTGCTTTATGGGACTGGGTAAATTGATTTGCATGCTTACTTGTTAATACCATGTCAACTGTTGCAAAAATTTGTAAACCCTAGGAGTCTGTTCGACTGTAGTTTGAAACCTGCGGCCGCACAAGGAAATTGTGCGCTCCGCAAAAGTCAAGGTTAGGGTACAATATGAGAATCATGATTTTGTGGCTGCACTTGAAATTGTGTGGATCGCAAAAATTCCATTGCGGCCGTCGAAAAGTGTGTGCGGCCGCATATTAGACCAACCTCTGTCATCAAAGAGTTGGTAATTTTTTGAATTCTAATGTGCGGCCGCAATAGGATATGTGCGGGCCACACTTCAATCTTGCGGTCGCACTCAAAATTGTGTGGACTGCAGTTCCATCTATATGGATGCACTTCCAAATTGTGTGGATCGCACAACCCAGTTTGTGGCCGCACTTTCAGTTATGCAGACCGCACTTCACCACCCTACACCCACGTTCTATAATCTGTGATACTGTCTGTTTGCAATTGAATCATAACTAACTGATGTTGTTGCTTGTTACAGAAAATTGTTAGATCTCGAGGGCGTGGTGATACATCAAAGAGGAGGGGTGAACCTTCCAGGGGTAGAGGCAAAAGCACTTTACCCCTCTCCCCCCAAAGGATAATCACTAAGAAAGTTACTGCAGACCGAGGAAGACAACCCGAGCCCTTAAAATCTAGTTCATATGCCCCATATCGGGAAGCATAGGAGGGCGTCTCAATGCAAGAGCAGCATGCTGTTCAATCATAGCCACAACAACCACAGGGAAGGTATAAACTCCGAGACGAAACTTCCTCCTCACACTGAGGTTTTGGAGAGTGCAAATCAGGCTTTAGATCCCTCTGCTACACTTGTCCCTGAAGTACCAATATCTGCTATGGATGATACTCCAGACGATGGTATAGGGGGTGATACTACAATTGCCGGTCTTGCGAGGTCGAAGAAGAAAGAGACCTGGGAGGACTGTTTGTGAGTCTAGATGCCTTCACTAGTTTCCATGGGTGGTGACTGGTGAGATCGCTCACTTTTGAGCGAAATTTCCTACTTCAAGACCTTGACAAGTAAAATCCAGAAGTGTTGAGACAGTTCCGAGAAATAAACAGGTGGATGTGGTTCACCCAGTCAGTTATGGATGCCAAGAAGTATTTGGTCTGGGAGTTCTATGCCAATGTGACACATATCAAGAAAGGGACCAAAGTTACAAAAGTGAGAAATTTGAAAGTGCAGTTCGATCAGCACACGCTGAAATCCTACTTGGGGTTTGAGGATGTGGAGCCAGCGCATTACTTGGAGAAACTGGCGATTGATGCAGCTCGCCCATGGCTAGCTGAGATTATTGTGGCCCCGGGGTCACCACCTTCATGGATCACTATAGGGGTTCCTATTCAGCGGAACACCCTAAATTTGAGGCGAAGGGATGGAATACCTTTGTATGCAGCAGACTAGACCTGTGCCAGAACAAGAAAAATTTACCTATTTAACGGGCAGTTCTAGTCCCTCTATTACGGCCGGTACCCGATCAATATGAGTGCCGTGATGTCGGACAACATCACAGTGGTTTCCAGGCAGGCTGATACTTACCGTATCCCACTAACTGAATACCTTATGGATGCACGGGTAGAGCCCAGGTATTTTGACGCGAAGGTTCGGGAAAAGAAGCCCTTCTCTTGGTATTCTCAGATGGATCAGAAGAACACAAAAGAAAGGGTCAGTTGACTACTACCGTAGGCCAGTCTGATGAGCCTTCAGTGGTAGCTGTAGAGTCAACAAATATGCCTTCCACTTCAGCAGTGCCTTCTGCTAGTGCAGCTGCCATGCCTCCACCTTTAGCCTCAGTGCCTCCCTCCTCAGCTTTGAAGTTGGTGCCTATGCCTTCTGCTCCACTATCTGCGCTATGAGTCTCCCAGACTTTGGAGAGCCTCAACAACTGGATGTAGATAGCTACTACAAAGCTGTCTGACTTATCCGGTCATGTTGCAATGCATTCATCTATGCCGGTGCCCCAGATTCCTCCAACAGTCGAAGAAACTTTGAAGAAGATCCTGGACAACCAGAACAATATCATGGCCACTCTTGTACATCATGGGTCTGTGATTGAAGAATTGGCCAAAGAAGTAAAGAAGATGCGGAAGTCACAAGCTTCGAAGAAATCAATGGATAAGCTCTAGCGACAGGTCACCAATCTTACAGCAGCCGAAGATATTCCATTTGACGTGTTGATAGAGCCGCACCACCCAGGCCTATATCCCACAGAGCCCACCGCAGCAGCTGGCCAGTCTAAGGAGCCAGACCTTGCTGCTGACACTACTGAGGCAGTCTGCCAGATGTTCACCAACCTAGCTACTCCCGGAGGATGATGAGATCCAATTAGAGACTAAGGTCGGTGCCACTGCCGGGGACACATAGATGGTCAGTGATCCATAGGGAGTTTTCTTCACTCTCACCCTTCTTATACTCTTATATTGTTAAGCATTGGGGACAATACTTATTTTTATTTGAAAGGGGGGGGAGGGTGGAGTTTATTTGATATTTTGATGATTCTGATTATGTATTTTGATAACTATGACATATTTTGGCCTGTAATTAACTTATTACTATTTCTTCTTCTTTCTCATTATGTATATATTCTCTTTATTCCCTCATTATGTATATTCGTTTAGCTTTCAATAATTTTTTTTTGTATAGATTTTTTATCCTTATGTTTGGCTTCTTTTTGACTTAGTAGCTTCTTTTGGATTTGCTTTTTTAATTAGTAGCTTTTTTTTTTTGCTTTAGTAGCTTCTTTTTATGTTGTAGTGATAATAAGCCTTTGGTTTTCTTAATGCCGTGATTCTTTTCAAAGGGGATTTTTGTGTGAACCGAGTGACTCTTCCCAACAATGGATGGCGTGACAACCTTCTTAAGAGATTGAGTCCATTTTTGGTATTTTGGTAATAATAGTAGTAATAATGAATAAAAAGACCTAATTGAGTCATGCTGGAAGAGTCAAACATGCTTCACTTGATACCAACACAATTAACTACATGCTTATGGTTAAAAATAAGATTTTTGGAAAGAAATAACTCTAATTAGTGACCTTTTTGACTCTTGTGTTTACTTAGGCAATCATCGAGTGGTTTAGTCGAATCATAGTGATTACAATATTGAATATGGTTGTTGTGTCCCCTTGACTCTATCCTTTTTAACAATCCAATTGTGTGAGGGGTGAGATTTTGTTTTTGCAAGTCCAAGTACATGTGCGAATAGTCTAGAACTTGGCCCGAATGTGGCGAAATTTTAAGTTTTGCTTGGCTTGAGAAATGATTGTAGGCTCTTCTTGTCCCGATTGAGATTTTTTATCGCCCACAAATGTTGTTATCCCTAGTCAATCCATTTGAGACTAAAACCTTTCTCATTTAATAACCATGTTACAAGCCTTTACCAATTTTATCGTGACCCTCTCTTGACACCTGAACTTTCCTTAATACTCTTGTGAAACAACTGGCTAAAAACATAAGTTTGGGGGAGAGACGAGGAGTTTGAAAAAGGTATCAAGGTACAAAAGAGAAAATAAATGAAGATAAGTAAAGGCAAGATAAATAAAGAGCAAGAAAAAGAAAAATGCAAAAAAAATGTGAATAAATTGAAAAGTTGAAAGGATTCAAAAAAAGTAATGATGCGAAGCATGGAGAAATCAAAGAAGGAGAAAATGAATAACATGACCAAGAAAGAGTGATGTTAAGTCTCTCTAGTTCCCCTAAGAAAAATAAAATTCCTCAAAGAGTTGGCAAATCCTGAGCCGAGAAAAGAAAATGGAGTGCTTAAGGAAAGATGAATCCGTTCTATCATAGCTTATCCAACCTTAGTCCAAAAGCCTTCATTGAATTCCGAAAATCCCTACGTGATTTCAAGCCGAGTAATCTTACATTAGTGGTAATTTACATGAGGGGCAAGCCTATGTTATTTAAAGCCGTACTTGCGACATTCTTTTGAGAGAGATGAACGGACCTTTCACAAATCTTTGAATTGAGTCCTATATTCTTAAGTGAAATAGGCAAACAGAGAGTAGAGGAGGAGAAGTTTGGGATCCACAACGACCTACATGAAAGAGCGAGCTTCCTTAATGAATAAAGTCAACTCTTGATGCTCAAGTGTTACACTAAAACTATTTATGCTTAAAAGTTTAACTTGTTGCCTTGTTGATAATTCATAAGTGGTGTGGGTAATTGTTGGTCCTAATTGATGTGTGATTGATTCACCTTGATTAGCTGGAATGGATCTTAACTTAAGGAGGTGGGAAATACTTTATTTGCTTGAGGACAAGCAAAGGCTTAAGTTTGGGAGAGTTGATAAGTGGAGATTTTGACTACTTATTAGTGCCTTTTAGCTTTTGTTTAAGTCCAAAAGCATTTAATTGTGTTACCGAAAACTGATGAAATGTTCTTAATAGCAGGAATATTAGAAGATGAGATCCTAAGATGAAATCCAACTTAATAAGGAGTAATCTGAACTCAAGGACAAAAATAGGCACAAAAGCTCAGAAGTTCGGACCGCAGAATATCATCTGCGACCGCATGTTGTGAAGAAACTGCTATCAGAGAATGTTGCAAATTGCTCCCCGCACATGAATTGTGTGGCCGCAGAAGCTGGGTCAGAGCAAAAGTTCAGAGAACCTACATCTCAAGTCCAACAAAAGTGCGGACCGCATAATTATTGTGCGACCGCAGAAGAAAAGCTATGTGGCCGCAATCACACTTGCGCGGATCACAGAAGAGCAAGGTGCATCCGCATACATTATTGTGCAGAAAGAGTGCAGTGCGGCCGCAATTCAGAATTATGCGGTCGTAGATCTCCAATCCTGTCAAGCTGAAGACAAGTGCAGACCGCACATGAAATTGTGCGGCCGCAGAACCTCCGGAAGAGCATTTTTGTCTGTAAATTCTAGCCTGCATAACTAGAAGAGTTTCACTTTTTAGGTTAACTTTTGACATCGACTGCTATAGTAGACGGTTTCTTTTGCTCTTTTTAGTAGTTTTTGCTATTTTGAGCTTTTTGAACATAGATTTTGTCATTTTAATTATTAATATTGGTTTAATTATCATTTCTTCTCCTACATCTTCTATTTTAAGCATGAGTAGCTAGATTTTCACTAGGGTTGTGACCCAACCTTAGTGTGTAAACTTAATGGGTGTTTGATTTATTGCTTGTTTATGGTTGGGTGTTTATTATCTAACCTTGTTCTTGCTTTATTTGGAGAATTAATAGTTGTAAACATTAGTCCATGCCTAGTTGATTTGGTCTCTACTTGAGAAAGAAAGATATAGTCTAGAAAAACTTGGCTAGCAAGAAATTGGGTCAATCGAGATATTGATAAGGCCAATTAAAGGGTTGAGCCTAGAGATAGTAAAACCTGACTTAAGCTTCTTATCAACCATTTTGTGCAATACCTATTTGGACTTGAGAAACCCAAATGGGCAAAATCACTCTCTGACCGAGAGGTATTGAGTGGTTACTTGAGTGTTGATAGCTATAATACACCCCGACCAATAAAATAAGCTTTAAAGTTTAAAACCCATTAGACAAACACCTAGGTGAAGGTCATAGCCCTAGGTATTTTATATCATTTGAAAAAAAAAAAAATTTCTAGTTTCATTCTTTAAATTGCAATCGTAGTTTAATTTATATTTTTAAGTAAAACCAAATATTGCGGAACTGCAAATTTAGATATAAAAACTCACTCACTAAGACATATACTACTAACTCCCATAAAAATAGTTTCCTGTGGAATACGACCCCGACTCTTGTTAGGTATTACTATTGCATCGACCGTTTTCATAACCTCGATTGGAGGAGTGAAATTGGATGAGACCAAAGCTTAACTCCAAAATTTGATCATGTAGTTGTTTCCGTAGAAGAGTCTAAGGATCTGCCATTTTTTTCTTTTGATGAACTAATTGGGTCTTTGCAAGCAAGAAGTAATCGATCACTTGAGAAAAAATAAGGAAAAAGCTTTTCAAGTGAAAAAGGCAGCCACAAAAAATGCAGATGGCGAATATTCAACAGGTAGAGGCCGTGGAAAATGATGATTTTGTGGTTGCGGTCGTGATAATGGTAGAGGAAACGGAAGAGGTAGAGGTCGCTTTGACGAGCAACGACAGTCCAATGAACAAAGAAGAGACATGAGCGGTACTCAATGTAACCATTGTCATAGATATGGGCATATTAAAGCAAATTATTGGTTCAAATATCAGAAGATGATCTTTGCAGCAGGGAATGAGGAAGAAGAGAACAAGCTTTTTATGACTCATATTCACAACGACCATAGGCTAAGTGATTTATGGTTCTTGAACTTCAGTTGTTCAAACCATATGACAGGTGCCAAATATTTGTTCAAGGAGCTTGATGAGATGCAAAAAATAAAGGTGCAGCTTGGCAACACAAATGAGATGCAGGTTGAAGGAAAAGGCACAGTGGGTGTCGACACTAGCCATGGCAAAGTAAAAATACTGGATAACATTCAATTCGTGCCTAATTTAGGATACAACTTGTTGAGCGTTGGACAACTAATGAATGATGGAAATTCTCTTTTCTTTGATGACGATGCTTGTGTCATTACAAACAAAAAGTTAGGAAAAAAAGTTCATATTAGCATGACTCCAAATAAGATGTTTTCGTTGGATGTTTCTAATTTGGAGAATTTTGCTCTTGCTGCAAGTACAATGGATGACTCAAAGTTGTGGCATTTGAGGTACGGGCATCTCAACATAAAAGATCTGAAATTACTAATGATAAAGGTATGGTTCTTGGACTACCTAAAGTTAACTCTATTGAATTGTGTGAAGGGTGTATTTATGGGAAACAAACTAGAAAGTCTTTTTCTGTTGGAAAGGTTTGGAGAGCTTCAAAGTGTCTTGAATTAATACATGCTGATTTATGTGGACCAATGCATGGGAGTCGTTATTTTATACTCTTTATTGATGATTGTAGTTGCATGGGTTGGGTTTATTTTTTGGAAAACATATTAGAGACATTTCAGAAATTCAAGCACTTCAAAGCCAAAGTTGAGAAGCAAAGTGATCTGTTTATCAAAGCACTTCGCACTGATAGAGGCGATGAATTCTTGTCCACTGAATTTAATATTTTTTGTGAAGAAAATGGCATTCATAGGGAGTTGAAAACACCTTATACTCTGGAGAAATAGCGTCGCTGAGCGTAAGAATCATACTGTTGTGGAGGTGGCAAGAAGCATGTTACAAGCGAAGGGATTTCCAAATCAATTTTGGGCTAAAGCAGTGGCAACATTAGTCTATTTATTAAATATTTCTCCCACAAGGGTTGTCATGAATCAAACTCCATATGAAGCTTGGAATGGTAGAAAACCATCTGTAAGCTACTTAAGAATTTTTAGATGTATTGCTTATGCTTTGATAAGTTCTCAATTTCGTCATAAGCTGGATGAAAATTTTGAAAAATACATTTTTATTGTTTACTGTACACAATCTAAAGCGTATATATTGTATAACCCACATAGTGTAAAGACCATGATTAGAAGAGATGTAGTATTTGATGAAAATGGAAGCTGGGATTAGAGTGGAAACGATGATAGATACAACAACAGGTTCTTATGCCCATTGGAATTACTTCTGATGGAAGTCAACAACCACCTACTGCTACACCGGCTGGTTCTTCTACAGCTTCTCCAAATTCATCAACTGTGACATCACCTATCAGAAGCTCTTCATCTCCAATCTTGAAGAGTCTTTAGACGAGCTAAATCCACAAAGAAGATCAACAAGGCTTAAAAAGCCGAATTCTAAATATGCTAATGAAATTTATGAGACTTGTCAATTTTCTCTCAATGTTGCAGATCATATATGTTTCGAAGAAGTAACTAAAAAGGAAGAATGGCAAAAAGTGATGTTAGAAGAGATGATCTATCGAAAAGAATGGCACATGGGATATGGTGGAATTACCGGAAGACAAAATGTAAGTGGCTTGAAGTGGGTGTTCAAGACAAAGTTCACTGCAGATGGGGGCCTACAGAAGCACAAAGCTCGTCTTGTGGCAAAAGGCTATGCACAATAATATGGTGTTGATTTTGAAGAAACATTTTCTCCAGTAGCTCAGTTTGAAACTGTGAGACTTGTTCTATCATTGGCTGCACAGTTGCAATGGCTAGTTTATCAATTTCATGTCAAGTCTGAATTTCTCAATGGGGACTTAGTAGAAGAAGTTTATGTAGCACAACAAGAAGGTTTCATAATGGGTGGCGATGAGAAAAAAATAAACAAGCTACCGAAGGTATTGTATGGTTTGAAGCAAGTCCCTCGAGCGTGGTATAGCAAGATCGTTGGGTATTTTGATAAAAAAGGATATATGAGAATGAACCCACCTTGTATGTGAAGAAGGAAGGTAATGATTTCATCATTTTTAGTCTTTATATTGATGATATCATTTACACTAGCTCTTCTACTTCTCTTGTCAATGAATTTAAGTCTCAATTGATGACTGAGTTTGAGATGTCGGATATGGGTTTATTACATTATTTCCTTGGACTTGAAGTCCATCAAGATGAAGATGGAATTTTTCTTTCACAAATAAAATATGCAGGGATCTTCTCAATAAATGCGGCATGGTTAGTTTCAAGCCTGTAGCTACACCTATGAATGCTAGTAAGAAATTGCAGCTTAATGATGGAGCGCTAAAGGCTGAGGCTGAGGCTAAAACTTTCAGAAGCTTGGTTGGAGGTTTAATTTGTTTAACTCACACTCGCCCCAATATTGCATTCCCTGTTGATGTTATTTTCAGGTTTATGCAACAACCTTCAAAGGTTTATTTTGGAGCAGCAAAAAGAGTTTTGCGCTATATTGCTGGAACTCTGAACAATGGGATTTGGTACTCAAAAGTTTCCAATTTCAGATTGTGTGGGTTCACTGATAGTGACTATACTGGATTGCTGGATGATAGAAGGAGAATTTCAGGATAGTTTTTTTTCTTGGATCATGAGTAATAACTTGGAGCTCAAAGAAGCAAGCTACAACAACCTTGTCCACTTTTGAAGCTAAGTACATTGCAGCCACTTCAGTAGCTTGCCAAGCCATCTGGCTAAGAAGGATCTTAGCAGAATTTTGACATAAGCAAGAAGGTGCAACTGAGATATACAGTGACAACAAAGCATCGATCTCCATGACAAAGAATCAAACATTTCACAGCAGAACTAAGCATATTGATGTCCACCTCCATTTCATCCGTGACTTGGTTGAAAAGGAGGAGATAATTCTGAAGCATTGTAGCACTCATGAGCAATTAGCAGATATAATGACAAAGTCTTTTGCAGAAGACAAGTTTGTCTACTTAAGAGCTTTGCTTGATGTCTGTAACTTTGAATCAGTGGGGCATACTGACGAATGATTCAAAGTAGGACTTGGTCAAATTTGAGTTTGTTAGTGTAACGACCCACCCGGTCATTTTAAATGTTGTAGCCCCGTTCCCTCATTTACTGCTTATTCTCTGCTCAATTGTCGTTATGTGACTTGTTGGGGTAGTTGGATTGGTTCCGGGGATGTTTCGGAATGAGTTGAGACACTTAGTCTCAAAGTTGGAAGCTTAAGTTGAAAAGGTTAATAAGATAGTGACTTAGGTGTAAACGAATCTCTAATGGAGTTTTGATGCTTATGATAGGTATGGGGATTTTAGATTTAGGAGTGTGTCCGGATAGTGATTTGGAGGTCCGTAGTTAATTTTGGCTTGAAATGACAAAAAATGGAAAAATTAGAAGTTTAGAAATTGAGAAGATTGACCGAGAGTTGACTTTGTGGTTACCGAGATCAAATTTTGGTTATGGGAGTTGGAATAGGTCCGTTGTGTAATTTACAATTTGTGTTCAAAATTTGAGGTCAATCGGACGTGATTTGATAGGTTTCGGCATCAATTGTAGAAGTTGGAATTTCTTAGTTTTTGTTAGGCTTGAATTGAGGTGTGATTCATGTTTTTGATCTTGTTTGATGTGATTTGAGGCCTTGAATAAGTTTGTATCGTATTTTAGGACTTGTTGGTATATTTGGTTGAGGTCCCCAGGGACGACGGGTGGAGTTCGAATGGTTAATGGATTGAAGTTTGGACTTGAGGAAATACTGGAGTTCCAGTTTTGGTGCGATTGAACCTGCGATGGAATTGGTCGCTGATGCGTGACCGCATAAGCGACATCATGAGCGTAGAAGCGGCCTAGAAGGAATCTGGGAGTGATCACGGGTGCGATGATTTGGTCTGCACCTGCGAGATCGCATATGCTGAAATAGGTCGCAAGTGCGAAGAGGGAATGTGGCAACACTCTCCGCAGAAGCGGACGAGACCTCGCAGAAGCGCACCCGCAGATGCAGGGAACTGTCCGCAGGTGCGTATGGTCAGGGGTTGAGTGGGAATCGCTGAAGCGAAGTTTTTGTCGCGCTTGTGGGACCACAGGTGCAGGTAAATGGTCCACAAAAACGAAGACCTCTGGCTAGAATATTAATTCGAGGGTTTCATGATTTTTAATCATCTTGTATTTTTCAAGCTCGGACTAAGGCAATTTTTGATAGGAATTTCGAGGGGTTTCTTGAGGTAAGTCACTTGTGATCATTTTATTCAGTAATATTGTTTCCCCATTGAATTTCCCACCTAGTTTGTGTGTTTTTGATGCGGAATTTTGGGAGTTTTAGGCTAGGGATTGGAGAGTTAAATTTGGGGATGTGAGTGATGATTTGGTGTCGGAATTTGGTAAATTTGGTATGGTTGGACTCGTGGTTGAATGGGCTTTCGGATTTAGTAACTTTTTATGGATTCCTTGACGTGGACTCGAGGGTGGACTTTTGAGTTTTTTTTTACTTTTGATTAAGAACGTAAAATTTTCATATGGAATAGTTTCCTATAGCTTGAATTGATTGTATTGAATTGTTTGGAGGCATTCAGAGGCCGATTTGCGAGGCAAGGGCTTGTTGAAGTAGAGATTTGCACGATTTGAGGTAAAGAACACTTCTAAACTTGGTTCTGAGGGCATGAAACCCTGAATTACGTGTTATGTGGTTGATGTTGAGGTGATGCACATGATAGGTGACGGGCGTGTGGGCGTGCACCGTAGGAATTGTGACTCGGTCGATTCCGTGGAACTGTATAGTTGAATAAACTTGTTGTTATCTGTTTAGAGAAAGTGAGCTACGATTCATGTTAGAAATAATGCTTAGGCTATATGTTAGTACTGTTGAGACCCACAGAGGTCGTATTGCTGTTAAATTACTTACTTAACTTGAAATTATGTCCTCAGTCACATCTATCATCCGCATATCATATCTCAGTCTCTTTTCCATTTATTGATACCTCATATCATCATTGTTTGGGCTGACTTTCATGACACTGTGATCCCGAGAGACTGGAGAGATTGGTGACTGAGTGAGGTCGAGGGCCTGATTGTGAGGATATTTATGGGATTGGGCTGCACGCAACAACAAGCTTTATTAATTCATGCCATGATTGGCTTATAATAAAACTTGGGCTGGATCTGTCCCTCCGGAGTCTGCACACCCACAGTTAGCACATATACCTACTGAGTGCGAGTATGAGTGCCGAGAGAGAGTGCCGATTGATTGGGAGGATTGAGTGACTGTGAGGATGGAGTGACTGTGAGGATGGAGTGAATGGGAGGAATGAATGATTGATACTTTGAGAGTATGAATATGATCTCATCACTGTTTTGTATCTTAATTGGCATATATAACTGACATGTAAATATCGAGACGTATCATTTCTCGTTTCAGTTATACTTGACATATCTTACTTGTTTGAGCTTTAACTGTTAAACTTGAAAGCATGTCTATATTTTTGTACTGTATTTCTGTAATTGGACTATACATGTGAGGCTCGTCACTGCTTTCATCCCAAAGGATAGACTTGTTACTTATTTAGTTGGTTGTACTCACGCTACACCCTGCACTATGTGTGCAGATCTGGGTGCTTCTGGGTACAGTGGTTGCTGACTTGGAGCTATCATTCAGTTGGGATATCCTCGAGGTAGTTGCTTTAGATTCCACAGTCCTTTACTCTCTTCCTTTATCATCTAGTTCTATTTGTACTATTCTACTCTCTTAGACAGTGTTTTTCAGACTTTGTTATTGTATACATGCTCATGTACTCAGTGACCCAAGGTTTTGGGAATTTCTGTATTGAGTTGTGACGTTTTCATCCATCTTTATGAGATTTTTACTTATTTAAACCTGTTTTAGTATAATTTGAATTTGAAAATGTTAGTATGTATGAGTTGTCGGCTTGCCTATTATCATGATAGGCTCCATTAAGATGGGTTGAGTTTTGGGTCGTGACCAAGTTGGTATCAGAGCATAGGTTACATAGGTCTCGCGAGTCATGAGAAGGTTTAGTAGAGTCTTGAGGATCTGTACTTATATTCGAGAGGCTGCCAAACCCTTATGAAAACGTCACATTCTTGTATTATTGTTGTGCGAATTTGTTGGTTCTAGGAATTAAACTTCTGTTATTCTATTATTTGTTAGATGGTAAGGACACGTGCTACCAGATCAGGAAGACGACCACCAGTACCACCAGCTAGGGCCACGAGAGGCCGAGGCCGCTGTAGGGCCGAGGTGCAAATCATACAACAGCTACAGCAACACCTGTAGACCCACCAGTTGATCTTGCTCAGGGGTAGGTTCCAGATGTGGTTGAGCCGGTGGGACCAGCTCAGGCACCACCTATGCCCATTGTGATTCCAAGCCTTCAGGAGTCTTTGGCTCAAATATTGACTGTTTGCACCAGCCTTGCTCAGGCGGTTTCTCTTTAGGCTGCACCAGCCACTCCTCAGGCCGGGAGAGGTACTTAGACTCTCGCAGCCTGCACTCCAAAGTAGTAAAGGAGACTCAACTAATATCAAAAATACACATCATGCGAAAAATCCGCTGGCTCCTATCCAATAAGTCCTGAGCATCCTCTGACTCAACCCTACTGAATGATGGAGGCTGCCTTCATATGGTAGGAGGCCTATGAGAGGAGAAGGAGAGTCAGTGCTGCACCACTTTCATGGCATGAGTTCTTCGTTCTCTTCTTTTGAGAAGTTTGTGCCACAGACTCGCAGAGAGGAGCTGCGCAGGCAGTTCGGGCAGCTACATCAAGAGGTCATGTCTGTGACCCAATATGAGATGAGGTTTTTAGAGTTGGCTCATCCCATAGTTTGGTTGGTTCCAACTGAGAGGGAGAGGATTAGGAGGTTCATTGATGGCCTCAACTATTAGTTGCATTTTGTTATGGCTCAGAAGAGTGTATCGGGTTCTAGGTTCGACGAGGTGGTTGATATTTATCGGCGGCTAGAGTTGGTCCATAGTCAAGAGCGTAAGGAGAGGGAGGCCAAGAGGCCTCGTGATTCGGGTGGTTTCAATAGTGTTTCTTCTGGGGCAGTCCTACTACATCAGAGGTTGTTCTTATAGGCCTGCTCAGATGGTTCGTCTAGTTCATCGTGGCACATCAGCTAGCCATGGTTCATACAGTGCTAGACTGAGTCAGTCATCTCTCAGTGCACTCCCAACTCAGAGTTCTTCTCATGCACCTTCAGTTTAGGGTTTATCTGCACCAGGTTCCTCTGGCAGTTATCTTGGTACTCGCGGCCCGATATAATCCCCACCAACACCACCAGGAAATTGCTTCGAGTGCGGGGAGTTTGGGAATGTGTGGTGACAGTGTCCCTGTCACTTGGGAGGTCCAGTTCAGTAGAGGGTCAAGCTGTGACTTCCACTCAAGTTACTTCACCACCCGCCCAGCCAGCTCGGGCTGGGTCTGAGACAGCTAGAGGTCGTCCTAGAAGAGGAGGCCTATCAAGTGGCGGTCATGCTCGATTTTATGCTATTCCTTCCAGGCTGTCCATTGCTTAAGATTCAGTGATCATATCTATTGTTTTAGTGTGCCACAGATATGCTTCCACATTATTTGACCTTGGTTCTACTTATTCCTATGTATCATCCTATTTTACTCGTTATTTGGATATTCTCAGCGAGTCCTTTGTTTCACCTGTTCATGTATCTATGCCGGTGGGAGATATTGTTGGTGTGGACCGTGTGTATCGGTCGTGTGTAGTGACTATTGGGGGATTGGAGAATAAAGTTGATCTCTTATTGCTTTGTATGGTTGATTTCGACGTGATTTTTAGTATGGATTGGTTGTCTACATGTCATGTTATTCTGTATTGTCACGCTAAGACCATGGTGTTGGCGATGCCGGGGTATCTAAGGATCGAGTGGATAGGTTCTCAAGATTATGTTCCCAGCCGGGCGATTCCTTATCTGAAGGCCCAATGGATGGATGGGAAGGGGTGTCTGGCATATTTAACCTTTGTGAGGGATGTTGGTGTTGATACTCCTACTATTGATTCTATCCCAGTAGTGCGATACTTTCCGGATGTGTTTCCTATAGACCTGCCGGGCATGCCACCTGATAAGGATATTGACTTTGGCTTTGGTATTGACTTGGTGCCAGGCACTCATCCCATTTCTATTCCTTTGTATCGTATGGCACCAACTAAGTTGAAGAAATTGAAAGAGAAACTTCAAGAGCTTCTTGATAAGGGGTTTATTAGGCCTAGTGTGCTGCCTTGGGGTGCACCAGTTCTGTTTGTGAAGAAGAAGGATGGAACTATGCTGGGACTATGGGCAATTGAACAAAGTTGCAATCAAGAACAAGTATCCTTTGCCAGGTATTAATGATATATTTGACCAGCTTCATGGAGCGAGGGTGTTCTCTAAGATTGATTTGAGGTCTGGATATCACCAATTGATGACTCGGGATTCAGATATTTTGAAGACGGTATTCAGGACCAGTTATGGTCACTATGAGTTCCTTGTGATGTATTTTGGGCTGACCAACGCCCCAGTAACATTCATGCATTTGATGAGCAATTTATTTCAGCCATATCTTGATTCGTTTGTCGTAGTATTCATGGATGATATCCTGGTGTGCTCACATAGCAAGGAGGAGCATGCCTTACATTTGAGTATTGTACTACAACGACTGAGGGAGGAGAAGCTATATGTCAAATTATTAAAGTGTGAGTTCTGTCTTAGTTCGGTGGCGTTTTTGGGGAACGTGGTGTCCAGTGAGGGGATTAAGGTGGATACAAAGAAGATAGAGGTGGTTTAGAGTTGTCCAAGATTGTCTTCAGCTACTGAGATTTGGAGCTTTCTCGGCTTGGCCAGATATTATCGTCGTTTTGTGGAGGGTTTCTCGTCCATTACAGCGCCTTTGACCAAATTGACCTAGAAGGGTGCTCCCTTTAAGTGGTTGGATGAGTGTGAGGAGAGCTTTCAGAATCTCAGAACTGCCTTGACCACAGCTCCAGTTCTAGTTTTGCCTTTAGCGTCAGCCCTTTTACATTGTATTGTGATGCTTCTCCGATCTATATTGGGTGTGTGTTGATGCGGGAGGGTAGAGTAATTGCTTATACTTCACATCAGTTGAAACCCCATGAGAAGAAATACCATGTCCATGATTTAGAGTTGACAACCATCGTTCATACATTGAGGATTTGGAGGCGTTATCTCTATGGTATGTCTTGTGAGGTGTTTACAGATCATTGGAGTCTCCAGTACTTGTTCAAATAAAAGGATCTAAATTTGATACAACAGAGATGGTTGGAGCTTCTAAAGGACTATGATATTACCATTTTGTATCATCCCGGAAAGACAAATGTGGTGGCCGATGCTTTGAGTAAAAAGGCGGTAAGTATGGTAGCGTTGCTTTTATTCCTGTTGGTGAGAGACCAATTGCATCAAATGTTCAGGTCTTGGCCAATCAGTTCGTCAGATTAGATGTTTCGGAGCCTAGTCGGATTCTAGCTCGTATGGTTTCTCGGTCTTCCTAATATGACCGCATCAGAGAGCGCTAAAATGATTCCCATTTACTTGTCCTTAGGGACACGGTTCAACACGGTGATGCCAAGGATGTTACTATTGGGGATGATAAGGTGTTGAGGATGCAGGGTTGGATTTGTGTACCCAATCTGATGGCTGCGTGAGTTGATTCGAAGCCCACAGTTCGCGGTATTCCATTCATCCGAGTGTTGCGAAGATGTACCAGAACTTAAGGCATCACTATTGGTGGAGGAGTATGAACAAGGATATAATGGGTGTTTGTAGATCGGTGCCTAAGCTATAAATAGAAGAAGTACAAGCACCAGAGACCGGGCGGATTGCTTCAGAGACATAAGATTCCAGAGTGGAAATAGAAGCGTATCATCATGGATTTAGTAGTTGGGCTCCCACGAGATTCGAATAAGTTTGATTCTATTTGGGTAATTGTGGATCAGTTGACCAAGTCCGCGTATTTCATTCCAGTTGGGACTACTTATTCTTTGGAGCGGTTGGCTAAGATCTACATCCGCGAGATTGTTACCTTCACAACGTGCTCTTAAATTACTTGCTTAACTTGCAATTATTTTCTTAGTCATATCTAGAATCCGCATATCATATCTCAATCTCTATTTCCATTTATTAATGCCTCATATCATCATTGTTTGGGCTGATTTTTATGACATTGTGAGCCCGATAGACTGGAGAGATTGATGACTGAGTGAGGCCGAGGGCCTGATTATGAGAATATTTTTGGTATCGGGTTGCATGCCACAACAAACTTTATTGATTCATGCCATGATTGGCTTATTATAGATCTTGGGCTGGATCTCCCCCTCCGGAGTTTGCACACCCACAATGAGCACAGGTAGCTACTGAGTGCGAGTGCCGAGCAATTGGGAGGATTGAGTGACACTGAGGATGGAGTGACTGTGAGGAATGAGTGACTGTGATGATGGAGTGAATGAGAGTACTGAGTGATTGATACTCTGAGAGTATGCACATGATCTCATCACTGTTTTGTATTTCAGTTAGCATACATAATTGAAATGTAGATATCGAGACGTATCATTTCTCATTTTAGTTACACTTGACATATCGTACCTGTTTGAGCTTTAACTGTTAAACTTGAAAGCATGTCTACATTTATGTACTGTATTTCTATAGTTGGACTATACATGTAGGTTCGTCACTGCTTTCAGCCAAAATGCTAGACTTGTTACTTATTGAGTTGGTTGTAGTCACACTACTCCCTGCATTTCGTGTGCAGATCCAAGTGCTTCTAGGTACAGTGTTTGCTGGCTTGGAGCTATCATGCAGTTCGATCCTCGAGGTAGTTTCTTTGGCGTCTGCTGTCCTTGGCTCTCATCCTTTATCATCTAGTTCTATTTGTACTTTTCTACTCTCTTAGACAGTGTTTTTTCGGACTTTATTACAGTATATATGCTCATGTACTCAGTGACACCCGAATTTTGGGAATTTTTGTATTGTGTTGTGACGTTTTCATCCAGCTTATGAGATTTTCACTTATTTTCACTTGTTTTTAGTATAATTTGAATTTGAAAATGTTTGTATAAATGAGTTGTCGGTTTGACTAGTATCATTATAGGTGCCACTACGGCAGGTTGAGTTTTGGATCGTGACAGTTAGTAGTGTCCGATATTCTTGGATTTGTTAGCAGTAGTTATGGTATAGTTTTATGATTTATCGGTAGAGGATAGTTATTGCTTTATTAGTGGTAGTAGTGATCAGTTTAGCGGCTTAGTGGTCTGTTTATTTGTAAGCCTATATAAAAGCAATGTTTGCTTCAGTTTATTAACGAATGAAGTTAAAGAAAAGTCCAGCACAAATCTCGTACTCCATAACTTTTCTCCTAAGATTTTCAATCTATTGCTTCCTTTATTCAACAAATATGACTATGCCACTGCACACGATCAGACAATTGAAAGAACATACAATTCAAGAAGAAAATAACCCCATTATTTTCAATTTATAGACCATATTTGTTTTTTTTTTCCTCCATTAAAATCTCGCGTTGTATAGGAAAAGTAGTTACAAAATGTAAGAATATAATGTCATTATAACAAACAAGTTGAACCAAATTAGTGGTTACAATTGGTGTTTGAAGACTTTCTGCCTAGCGTTACTTTCCAAATCTCAAGTATTAAACTGGAAGAAAATCTCGAGTATTAAAAATAAAGGTATCATGTCATAATATAGTTGAAATCTTGTTTGGAATCTTAAAGAGAGTAAAAGAAATCCCACAAGCTAATGTAATGGTGGATCTGTGTCCATCCAATCACAATTCCAATGCATGAGATATGCTGTACAAAAGGTCGTACAGTTTTTATGTTTAATTTTAATCATCTCCTTCAACAAGAATCTACAGTGGGTGAGAATTGATTGAAAATAATTAGTGTTTTACATTTAAGCAAAGACAAAATCAATTGATATTTTTTTCATATTTATCAAAATCATAGGATATAAATAGCATAGAACTAATAAAACAATTTAAATTCTTATATACTGACTATGATACTATTGTTATAGAAAATGTAAGGAAAAAACAAAGGGATTGATGTTACTAGCCCCACTCCTTTACGCATCTTCTTTTCTTTTTAAAATTACGTAACTTTTGTAAATTTTATTATTAGTTTTATTGATTACTATTAAATATGTTGATGTTGTATGTTGTACTTTTTGTAGCCCACCAACCTAGTATTATATATGGTAGAATCTCAATCATCTCCCACTTTTAGGGTTTTAATTGTTGACAACACTATTAAAAGTCTTTGTTTTGGTTGAAAGTTTCAACATTATTTTATCTAAGGCAAGGACACTCTATTCTCTTTATTTTTTCATAAAACGGATAAATTCTCTTACTACTATTATACTTATTAGGATTAAAATTATAATTGTCATTATAGTATTTATTATTCTTATTGGAAGAGGATTCTCTTTGCTTCTTTTACATCTTACTAGTCTCTGAACACGTGCGATGCACGTGTGTATCATGTGTCTGAGTATAATAAGACACTTAAGGATATTTTTTTTCTAAAGCACAAATTCGTGCAGTTAAAGTTGTAAATCAATTAAAGACGGTATAATATTTAGCATTTTTGTGCTTTAATGAATTACTTGAGTGGGAGATTTAGTTTTGTAGCTTTTTATAAATGTTATTTTAATTATGTGATATTTTCACAAAATATCTCCATAATATAAGAGATCGTTAGAGTCATTTTTTTTATATTCAAATAAGTTACTTAAAAAAAGACAAAAACTCTGTCTATCCATCCGTACTTCCTCTTGTTTGGCTAAATGAAGCGAAAAAGATGAGTAATATATTGTGTTGTTCCCAAACGCACACAAGTATATGTGGTTGACAAGTAATATAAGATTGTAAGTCCAGATATCTTATCCACAAGGACTTGTAATTAACTATCAACTAAATTAAACCCAAATAATTAATCTATTCGAGCAATTTTCTGAAGTGTGATTATTTAACTAAAATTAATCTAGAGTAACAAATTAAAAAATTAAAGAAAACAACGACACGCTTAAAGACGAATTCAATATGAGTGAATATTCTGGAGTTATGGATTAGCTAACAATCCTGTTGAGTTTTTCACTTAAATCGTCTAATTAATTTATCTGGTTTATTGGTTGACAGGGTTAATATTGCTCGTAGTCTTCTCCCGAAGTACTACTCACCTATTCAAGCTAATCTAACGCCTATATTCCTATGGAATTAGAATTAACAAGAACACATTAATAATTCCTGTATACTAACCAAGCAAGGCGGTTAGATATATTCCTATCCTAACCGCAAATCCGCTCCCCTGAAGGGTTAAGATCTTGCTCTACCCAATCTTATATGCAATCTAGAATTCCCTCTCCCGAGTTCAATCCTAGATTCGTAGGTAGTATTCAATTAGTGATCAAGCAATAAAAAATTAAGCGCAAGACTGAATAAATAAACTAATATGATAAAATAATAAGAACAATTCAAGCTTCAAACTACAACGTTCATGTAGCACCCAAAACCCTAGAACTAATAAACTATGAAATTAAAAGAAGAGAAAAGAAGAAAAACTAGTAAAAGCCTCTCCAAGCGGGGTGTGTATTCCCCCACGTGAATTCTTGCCTCCGGTCGCAAAACTCCGTTCAAAGTGGAGTTTTTGGGTCTATTTATATGTGTAGGAAAATACCTAAACGTGTAGTTCAAGTCCCAGTCAAACCAAGAGTCGAAATAAAGCTTCAAAACTCGGAATGGACCTGGCCTTTGGCTGACCTCGCCAGGCTAAAGCCTGGTTCACCCTAGCTTTAGCCTGGCCTCGCCAGGTATCTCCTTTTCACTGTTCTCGAGCACATTTTCAACGTTTAAGTATCCCTTTTGTTCTGCTTTTATCTCCAATTCACCTACACATAAAATATACTCAATAACGTGCAAATAAAGTGTAATTTATCATTAAAGCATGTAAAATGCACAATTATAGCCCCACATCAATACCTTACACTTAAATATTGCTCGTTCTCGAGCAATCGAACTACACTTATAGACACGACCTTTTTTTTTAAACAATCCTCGTAACTCACCACACCAAGAATCTTTAAAATAGACTAAGCACAAGGGTGTAAAATCTTCTCCTCAAGATTTGAGCAAGTACCATGCATTATTTCACAATTCACTCACTTACTCTAACATAGAGGTCAATGACATTACCTTTCCTTCATGAGTCAAGTGCCCTCATACAACAAAAGAGAGTATTCCACACACAAACAATTAGGAACTCAAGATAGAAATAATTCACTCATTCTCAGAAATAACATTCATATGCTACAAAAGATGCACCATAGGCTTGCTCGTAGTGTACTACGCTACTAATTGATCTCATTAAGTCTAGGATCAAGTAGGACTTTCATTGGTTGTAATGTAGGCTGCGGGTCGGGTAGGATACATTTGGATATAAGAGTGGCTACACCTCCATAAGCACTTTAATACATATACTTTAACATTAAAACTCCATACTTATGTCAAACCAAAACTCCACCTTCACATCAATGTACATTAACTCCATATTTATTTAAGCGCAATTACATCAAGAGTCACCACTACCATGGAATACTTTTCACAGCAATACAACTATTTTTTTCTTTTTTTTTCTTTTTCAATTCAAGTTGCTCTTACTTTTTTAAAACAGTGCACCTTTCTCTTTATTTCATTAGTTCCACTCAAAAACCAAACCAACCACCCCACACTTTAACTTTTACAAAGTTCATAACAATTCAAGTGCTCATAAGAGGTGAAAATGTTCAAATAGATGATTAATTCAAACAAATGGGTAAGGCTTGTAATGTGGTTGGCAAAGAAACAGGATTACAGGCTCAACGGGGTTAACTACGATACATAACAATTAGGCGAGTAAACTATATATATTTGGCTCAACAAAAAAACGCCTATATCACTTCCAAGACTGAACAAAACTACTATTTCGCTTTGCAAACACATGGGGCAAGTTCTAGACATCAAATGCAATGCACAGAATAACATACAACCTCATGCACACATGGCACATAACTCACTCAGTATTTGACTCATCAAGACACTAATCAAAGCATTGAAGCAAATTTAAGATTATACAAATTAACGTACTTATACAAGAGTCAAAAACTGAGCCTAAGCGTAATAACCAAAGTACTCACTATTCTCAAGGAATAACAAAGTCAAGAGATATTGCTTCAACTAAAGTCACATCACAATGGACCCTCTCCTAAAAAAAAGTAAAACTACCTACACTCGGTTCAAACAAAACCCTTGAAAAAGAACTGCGGCACAAAGAAAAATCAAGGGGGAATTACTACACTACCTATAAAGAAAATATTTTTGTCCTTTTTCTTTAGACTTAAATCCCGCAAGAAAACTGTCTAGGAGATCCATTGTCGGGAGGCGTCCAATTTTTCTACCCTTTTTTTTTTTTTCAATAACTAAAATACTACACAAATATGAAAACAAAAATAAGAAGTTAACATTTTTTCTACATCCTACAATCATCTAGAGCATTCTCCCACTCCACACTTAAAAGAGTGCAATGGCCCCAATGCACAAATAAATCAAAATAATAACAAGGGTGGACAAGAAACTCTCTGAATGGCTAAAGACCGAAGCTGCGGCTCACGAGGTACTCAGACTTCCCCCCACGCATGGTCCTTTGTGTGGAACCCCACACTTAGTTCTCACCATCTAACTCGCTTTTGCACTCTTCCAATGCCTTTGATTCATATGCTTATAATCCTGCAAAACAAAATCAAATACTATAACAATAATAATAAGAAAAAAAACCCAGTAAGATGGGTTACCTATCAACAAGCGCCTGATTTAACGTCGCAGCACGACTTACACAACTTCATCACTTTTCCTTCTAATTTGAGGATATAAATTGCGCCCCCAATTTTGCATCAATTTTCCTATCATGTTCCTGGGGCGGTGGTGTAAAAATAAAGGAACCAAGCATTATGTATCGCATCTTGCACTTCTTGGCACTTAAGAGAGGGATGTTGTTTTGTCTCCTTGGTATGGAAAATTTCAAGATATAAGCACTTTGTTCCTCATCTATTTACTCCTCCATATGCTCAAATGAATCAATTCTCATGTCACCAACCAAACACAATATTGAAAAGTCTTTAGAATGAGGTACAATACGCTCCAACTCCAAAATTGCATTATTTTTGACATCCTCTATTTTTCACTCTTCATCAACCTTGACATCATTAATAATATATTGGTCGAATAGTTAGAATTCCTCTTTCCGCTCCACAAGTTGGCCAGTATCCACAAAAATAGGTCGTAGGGCATCAGACGCCTCAAACTTTTTATTCAATTGATCTTGCAGGTCATGGATATCTGAGCCAAACTGGTCTATTTCTTTCCTAGGCTCAGTTCTTCCTTCAATCAGCTATTCTGTCATATTCGAAAGACCATCACGGATAGACTCATGAAATTTTATCAGTTGAGCTTGTTCCTCTAGCCTCTATTGGCTCACTATATCTGCTTCTTCTAAATTATCTTCTTGTGGGAACTCGCTCTCTTTATCCACTTCTTCCGCCTCGGTCTTCATTCTTATGATTGTTGCACTAATTCTTTGTATAGCCTTTTGATTGTCACGACCCAAATTTTCCTCTGTTGGGTATCGTGATGGCACCTAGTTTTAGGGACTAGGTAAGCCTAATATTTACACTGAACAACAACAATAATAAGGGAATTTTAAAAATAAAAAAAAATTCAAAATAGAATTCTTTACAGAGTTTACAATTTCTCAAAACCCGGTAAAAAACTCAATAATTTAGTCTATGAAGTTCATCCCATTTTCCCCATTTTCTACCCAAAAGTTTTGAAATTAAAGGTTGGATTTAAGATTGGAATCATGGAAATTGATCTATAATGGATGGAAATCACTTACCCAAGTTACCCAGGTGCAAAAGCCTCCAAAAATTGCCTCTCCCAAGCTCCCCAATTCGAAAATGGTGAAAATAACATAAACCCTCGGATCTGATATAATTGCCCAGCAATTCCGCAGCTGCGCCCCTGGGACCGCTCCTGCGGAAATACCATCGCAGGTGCGAAAACCTACTAAAAAGCCTGGGGTCGCACCTGCAGTCCAATGGCCGCACCCACGGCTCCGCATCTGCGGAAAACACACCGCACCTGCGAGGATTGGGGGATTGGGCTAAGTCCGCACCTGCGAGCTCCTCGCCGCACCTGCGTGTCCGCACCTACGGAAGGTCTATCGCAGGTGCGAGAAACCAGAACCAGCAATGGTTCAGCTGTCTCCCAAGTGCTAATAACACCCGATGAGCATCCTAAACGTACCCGAGGCCCCCGGGACCCCGTCCAACCACGCACACAAGTCATATAACCTAACACGGACTCGCTCGAGGTTTCAAACCACATAAAACAACACTAACACGATGAATTAAACTAAAAGTCCATGAAAATTCTTCAAACTTCTATAAACATTAAGTTTTGCATTTAAGGTCCGAATCACGTCAAACTAAGTCTGTTTCTTACCAAATTTCACAGATAACACATATAAATTATATAGAACCTACACCGGACTTTGGAATCATAATACGGGTCCGATATCACAAGTTTCACCTCAAATTTAATTTTCAAAAATCTTTATATTTTTCAGAAAATTATTTTCTTTAAAAATTTATTTCTTGGACTTAGGACCTCGGAATTTGATTCCGGGCGTACACCCAAGTCCCATATTTTCCTACGGACCCTCCGAGATTGTCAAATCATGGGTCCGGGCCCGTTTACCAAAAATGTTGATTGAAGTCAACTTTATTCAAATTTCTAATAGAAAATTAGCATTTTTATCAGTTTTTTTTCTTTACATAAAGGCTTCCCGGCTACACGCCCGGGCTGCGTATGCAAATTGAGGTGTGATAGAAGGAGGTTTTCACGACCTCGAAACACAGAATTAGATAGAATATACGGGATGACCCTTTTGGGTCATCACAATTTTCATCTTGTTGCTCAGCTATTTGCCTTATCATCATGTTCTGTTGCTCAACTATTTGCCTTATCATCATGTTCTGTTGCTCGGCTGCTTGTCTGATCATGTCCATAATACGAGCCACGCTTTGTATAGCCTCCAGTTCCTTGCTCCTATCAAACCCATAAACATTATTAGAAACATCACAATAAGAGCTTTGAGAAGAATAATAAGAATAAGGACAACCATCCCAATGGCCACCTTGACAACCACACACATTACAAATATTCTACCCATCAGATTGAGATTCACAATTTTTCCACAAGTGTGGTCCTCCACAGTATGGACATGGATCACAAAAATAAGAATAATCAATATTTGACAAATTCTCGTTCCAAGATGCCATGTAAACAAAGATAATAAAATATTAAACTAAGCTGAAATTAAAAAAACTTGAATAGACAAAAAGTAAAAACCTAATCTAGTAGACTAATTAATTGCTCCAAAACGCACACGCAAGTATACGTGGTCAACAAGTAATATAGGGTTGTAAGTCCAAATATCGTACCCACATGGACTTGTGATTAAGTATCAACTAAGTTAAACCCAAATAATTAATCTATTCAAGCGATTTTCTAAAGTGTGATTATTTAACTAAAATTAATCTAGAGTAACAAATTAAGAAATTAAAGAAAACAACGACAAGCTTAAAGACGAATTCAATATGAGTGAATATTCTAGAGTTATGGGTTAGCTAATAATTCCGTTGAATTTTCCACTTAAATCGTCTAATTAATTTATCTGGTTTATTGGTTGACAGAGTTAATATTGCTCGTAGCCTTCTCCCNCCTAAGAGTTAAGATCTTGCTCTACTCTATCTTATATGCAATCTAGAATTCCCTCTCCCGAGTTTAATCCTAGATTCGTAGATAGTATTCAATTGCTGATCAAGCAATCAGATAATTAAGTGCAAGATTGAATAAATAAACCAATATGATAAAACAATAAGAACAATTCAAGTTTCAAACTACAACGTTCATGTAGCACTAAAAACTCAGAACTAATAAACTATGAAATTAAAAGAAGAGAAGAGAAGAAAAAATAGTTAAAAGCCTCCCCAAGCGGGGTGTGTGTTCCCCCACGTGAATTCTTGCCTTCGGTCACAAAACTCCCTTCAAAGTAGCGTTTTTGGGTCTATTTATATGTGTAGGAAAAGAACTAAGCGTATAGGTCAAGTCCCAGTCAAACCAGGAGTCGAAATAAAGCTTCAAAACTCGGAATGGACCTGGCCTTTGGCTGGCCTTGCCAGGCTAAAGCCTGGTGCAACCTGTCTTTAGCCTGGGCTCGCCAGCCTAACGCCAGCCTCACCCTGGCTTTAGCCTGGCCTCGCCAGGTATCTCTTTTTCACTTTTCTCAAGCACATTTTCAACGTTTAAGTATCCCTTTTATTCTACTTTCATCTCCAATTCACCTACATATAAAATAGACTCAATTACGCACAAATAAAGTGTAATTTATCATTAAAGCATATAAAATCCAAGGCACATAATATACAAAATAATGGAATTATAGCCCCACATCTGATTGCTAAATTTTTGGCAACCACATTGCATTTATTATTGGCCTCAAACATATATTTTTTTCTTATCAGTTTTATGTTCTTTTTCTAGATGTAGATTGTTCAAACTACTCATATTAATAAAGAATATTGTTCCAACATTTGCGCATTCAAACTACTCATATTAATAAAGAATATGCACTGATACGACCTATGAACAACACGCATAAGGAGAAAGAATTTCGAATTGAGAAAAAACATACCAAGTCCCGAATAACTAAAAAAAATAAAAATATATCCAATAATTCTTTCTTAATTATGGTTTAGTATGACATGCTAAATTCTTCGAAACAACGTTTGTTTGGATGTCATCGGTTATTTAATTCTATAATCAAATCACTTCATTTCTTTTAGAAAACTAAATGAATTGGCTAAACTATTTGTTATCGACTCCATATCTATAACTCGAAACCTCTAGTTAAGGATGAAAGAATGCTTACCACTCTACCACAATCTTGTTAATTATACTACTCCTATTTGTTATTGAACACATTACTAAATCTAGTTTGCAATTGCAAGTTTTGTCCAATACCAAATTATACCGGATTTCAAAAGATTTCGTCGAGTAAAATTAAAGAATTATGATAACAACACACATGAAACCATAGCCTATGAAGATTTCAGTCTCAATGAAAACCCAACATTACACTTATCAAACACGGATTGTGCACTTAATTTATTAAAAATAGGAAACTGAAAAATATTTTACTTGATTACAAGGACATATATTCAAACTTCTTTGAGCCCATAGTTTGTAGCATATTATCAACTCATCACACATCTTTGTGATACACAACCTTCTGCTCCTTGGTGCATTACATTGGTGACATCTAATGTCACTCAATCAAGAGGATGAAAACGCAACCGCCATAGTAGTAGCAATATATTCAGGGAGAGCTTTGTGCACATTAGTATTTTCGATTTGAATATTCTCTACTTAAAAATTTCATGAATATTCAATTCATAATATAATAAGTTACACAATTAACTACTTACTTAATTAATTAGAAATACTAAAAATCTTACAAATTTCAAAAGAATGACAAATGCATTTTATATTATTTAGTGCTTTTACATGTCAGAGTTGAAGGGATAAATGTCTTTTTAAAGAATTTTATTATGATAGAAAGCAGAAGAGACTTTAGTAACTTGAATGCCATTTATCACGAATTGCTTATACAAAATAAGAGTAGATTTACGAGCATCAATAATGAATTGAAAGTAACATTTTTTCGATTCCAATTGTTATATTTATAACATTGTCCAATTTTGAATGTAGAATAATAAATAAAATATTTAAGCTTACATACACCAGTTTGAAGAAGTCCAAAGGCCTTATTAAAAGCTGACCATCTTAATGGGTCCCCATTCTAATTTAATTTTTTATCTTCATTTTAATATATATTTACCTCTTCGTACACAAATGTTGTTGGAATAATTTTTGAATTTAAGGGCCAAACCGTCACTCAGTTTTTAATGGGTATAAATTAATTATGACTTAAAGTGTTCACATTTATAATATAGTATGATATGATGATAATGAAATATCATATTGTAAAATAGAGTGGAGTGAGTATGGTTTTTTCTTTAATTTATATACAATAACAACAACATACCCAGTATTATCTCCCACCATGGGGTCTAGGTAGGTCAGTGTGTACACAAACCTTACTCATACCTTGTGAGGATAGAGAGACTGTTTCCAATAGACCCTAGGCTGGAAAGCATAAGCACTACATTAATGAAAATATAAATAAGGAAGAACAGTATCAAAAAGCCATATAAAAACAACAAAACACTTTAATTTATATAGTAAGTGTTTATTTTGAAAAGCACGAAATTAAAGTATCAATAGACTTAATCAAATAAAAAAAGAAAAAAAAAAACCTTTCTAGATACCTATTTGTTTCTTCTTTAATAATAATTTAACCTTTTTTGGCGGGAGTGGGGAGGTAATGTTAGAATACAAATCCCCACTCATACCATAATACGCCAAAATTTAATTTAGACCATAGATAAAGCTACAAAGTGAATAAAAATCTTCTTCCACTGAGATATTGATGAAGCTATCACCAGTTAGTGTTTGCAATTTAAATATCAGTTAAACCAAACAGCTAATCAAGGAGAACACTACAATGTTACTTCAGATAACAATCCTTTAGCCAAATATTTCCATTTCTTAACTAAGAAATAATGATTTTGTAGGTGAAATTTGAGAAATGTGCACTAAGGTTAGTTGGAATTATGCAAAGAAATATATATTTTATCGGCTATTATTCTGAGAGCAGTTATATAATGTCATTTCCTAAATCAGTTTCTATGATAAGTGATCACGCTCAATTATGCCTTGTAAAAATTACTACGCAGCTGTTGCAAATATAATCCGGTCTAAGAATCCGGATTCAAAGCCCACATAGAACTAAGGTTTTGCTGTAACTGTTAAGTATCACTAAGAAGACAAGCTCGAACAATTTCGAAACTATAAATATCAAGATTATTATGTCTACTAATTAATTAAAAATTAAAATAGTAAATTAACAACTAGAGATACTTAGGATTAGAGACGAGATTAAGGAGAAGCCTAGAGTTGTAATTTTCTCAATTGTTGGAATCATTCCCTTTACGTATCCTATAATTTTGCCTAAATATTCTCTTCCGAACTATACTAGCTGGCACTAGTTCACTACTCACTAAGATCACCCCAAGGTTTCGTTATTCCTAATCGCACATTCAAACCCTCCGTATTGATTTCTCACATACGTTAGGAGTGATGTTGTTCAACAACTACCTAAATGTGTACCCTTTTCCAAGTATTCCACACTAAATAGGCACAGTCAATTGAGAGCCCTTCAATCAACAACAATAAAAACATAATTGAACAAGTAAAGAAAAGTCAGTGGAAAATTTATATTAAACGCAATAGAAATTCATGTCACGACCCAAATTCTCCCTCCGAGAATTGTCGTGAAGGCATCTAGTCTCTACGACTAGGTAAGCCTAACACTTTACGAAAATGAAATGAAAAACATGAAATTTAAAAACTAACAACAACAAATAGTTTAAATAAGAAATCGAGATGCCGCTCTGCATATACAATAGTCCCAAAGTAAATGTGCAGGGGGATCTCCTGAAATACCGTTCTGTAGTCCCAAAGTAAATATACAAGACAGTGGAGATCTCACAGAATACCGTTTTGTAGTCCCAAAGTAAATATGCAAGACAGTGGAGTTCTCACGGAATACCGTTCCATAGTCCCAAAGTAAATGTGCAAGGGGATCTCCCGGAATACTGTTCCGTATTCCCAAAGTAAATATGCAGGGGGATCTCCCGGAATACCGTTCCGTAGTCCCAAAAATAAATACACAGCTCAAACAATAGAATTTAACAACTACAACACGAAATTCTACAATTTAGGTTAAGTACAAGTCAAGGAAAACAGGAAATTCATTAAACATGCTGCACGGAGTTCAAATAAACAATGAAGGCAAGTGGATATGCTATTCTAATCTGTGATGACCCAAAAGGTCATCCCGTGTAATTTTAGTTAAATCTGTGTTCTGAACCGTGAAAACCTCCTTATATCTCATTTCGATTTGCGTGCGCAGCCCGTGCATATAGTCGGGAAGCCGTTATGTGAAAAAAATTGATAAAAATGATATTTTTATGTTGAAATTTGAATAAAGTTGACTTTGGTAAATATTTTTGGTAAACAGACCCGGACCCGTGATTTTACAAGCAAGTATACGTGGTCGACGAGCAATATAGGATTGTAAGTCCAGATATCGTACCAACAGGGACTGGTGATTAACTATCAACTAAATTAAACCCAAACAATTAATATATTCAAGAGAATACTAAAATATGAATATTTAATTAAAATTAATCCAGAATAGTAAACTATGAAATTAAAGAAACTATTGGTGAAATTAGACACGAATTCAATAAGAGTCGATATTCTAGAGCTATGGGTTAGCAAACAGTCCTGTTGAGTTTTCCACTTAAATCGTCTAATTAATTTATCTGGTTTATTAGTTGACAGGGTTAATATTACTCGTAGCCTTCTCCCGAAGTACTATTCGTCTATTCAAGCTAACCTAACCCCTATATTCCTATGAAATAAGGATTAACAAGAACGCATTAATAATTCCTGTATCATAACCAAGCAAGGCGATTAGGTATATTCCTATCCTAATCGCAAATCCGCTCCCCTGAAGGGTTAAGATCTTACTCTACCCAATCTTATATGCAATCTAGAATTCCCTCTCCCGAGTTCAATCCTAGATTCGTAGATAGTATTCAATTGGTGATCAAGCAATCAAATAATTAAGCGCAAGATTGAATAAATAAACCAATATGATAAAATAATAAGAACAATTCAAGCTTCAAACTACAACGTTCATGTAGCACCCAAAACTAGAACTAATAAACTATGAAATTAAAGGAAAAGAAGAGAAGAAAAACTAGGTAGAAGCCTCCTTTAAGCGTGTTGTGTGTTCCTCCACGTGAATTCCCCTTCAAAGTATGTTAGCCCCCTTCAAAAATAAGCTTAGACTTGCTTTTATACGTATTGGGCAGGTTTAGGGCCGAAATAACCGTGTCCCGGACAAAATAGGCAAAAAAACTCGTCACCGGCGCCCTGGCTAGCGCCGGGCGCCCATCAGGGCGCTGCCCTAATTTTGTGTACTGCCTCCAGCGCCAAAGGTAGGGCTGGGCGCTGCCTGTGGCGCCCAAAATCGCCACTTTGCCCGGTTTTTGCATTTTCGTCCGTTTTGACTCAAATTTCGCGTGTTTCGCCCCCGATTGGTCCCGAATCATTCCTAAACATAAAAAAACGTCAAATTAATATAAATCATCACATTTAACATCTAAAACTCACGAAATAAAAGTAAAACACGAGGCGATATACATAAAAATATATACACTTTAAGCTAAATATCAACACCCCACACTTAGACTCTTGCTCCTCCTCGAGTAATGGGACAATCTACTACCCTTCAACACGTACAAATTTCATTATCACGGAATATTTTACTTTTCAATCACACACCTTACCCCTTAACTATGATCGATACCGGCAATCAAGTATGAACATACAAAATTTCACATTCTTTCCCTTCTTTAAACATGCCCAAGTATAACAATTTAATCAATCATACCAACAACCTAATTGCAACCACCCAACCTCAAGAGTCAACTTGCAACTACTAAGCCCTCTCAATTCACGCACCTACCCAACAAGAAAGTTACAACATTACCAATCGTTCATGAGATCATGTGCCCTCACCAACAACAAAAGAGTGAATATAACTAGTCCACACATTCAAATATGCTTTTGAACATAATTTAAGGACATCACACAATTGAAGAAATTCACTCACTCTCACAAAGAATTCATATGCATCCCGTGGTCGTACCATAAGTTTTCCCGTGGTGTAGATCTCCACTAATTCAAGTTAGCCAAAATCTAGGATCAATTAGGACTTTTAAGGTTGTAATGTAGGCTAAGGGACGGGTAGGATATATTTAGGAATAGTGACTAACCCTCCTAAGCACTTTTATACACTACCTTCAAAACTCAACACATAGTCTTCTCAACAAATTCTCTTGCCACAATTCATATTCAACATAGACCTTTTTTAATTAAGCACTTCTATATTTTCACTAGCACAAATTAATAAAAATTGGAGGTGTGTATCTTTTTGTACATACTTTTACTACCATTTTTTTTTCTTTCCTACACATACTCCATACATGAAGATTCAATANACATTAAAACAAGGGTGAGAAATACTTTAGCGACTAAGTGCCTTAGGAGGAAAAGGTGCAAAAATCTCAATTTAAGAACAAAATAGGGGTAAGGCTTGTAATGTGGGTACCAAAGAAAAGGTCAAAAGGCTCAAAGGGGCTAGCAATAGAAATTTTTAATTTTCATGTGACAAGCACATCCATGATCAAAAAAGAAAATGCCTACGTCATCTCCTAGACTAGCATAACCTACAATTTCGCTTCGATTAACACATGGGGCAAGTTCTAGACTACACAGGATATCATAGAAAATCACTAAACCTCACTCACACATTGCACATGACTTAATCACAACGGTTTTGTGCAACTCTCAAGTCAAGCAAGCACACAAAATTGAGAGAATTAAGCAATATCACACTATGTAGCATACAAATCAAACAACTGAGCTAAGGCGTCACAACATAGGCTATTTATTTTTACCCAGGCATCACATGTCAAACCAAATATAAGAAAAAGCAAAATGTATGTCATAACCTAATATGCCAGCACCAAAAATGTCATAGGGTATCTCAAGGTTACTCAGTTTCTTCCTAATTACTCTAAAAATAATAATTTAAAGTGCCCAGTTCAAGTTACACCCTTGGAAAAGAACCGGTGCCCAAAGAAAAACCAAGGGATACTACCTAACTATCCTAAAAAAAAAATCTTTTTGGAATTTTTTTTGATCGGACTTTATCCCTCAACAAAATTGTCCAACAGATCCATCGTTGGGAAAAATCCGAGATTTTTCTAAAAAACAATAATTTTATACAATTACACCTCAGAAAGTAGTTTCCCCACCCCACACTTATGTTATGCATAGTCCTCGATGCATGATCACA
>ML377239.1:0-22272 GCA_005239525.1 Nicotiana knightiana | reverse complement strand
AGTAGTAGTCTATACCACCATAACCCTTTCGGGGTCCGCCTACACCTGACAGGCCATAGCACTTAAATTCTCCCACATGAGATCCGTTACGACGGCCGACAAGCCCCACACACACCGGCACAGACCACATGCATAACTAAATCACATCAAAGGAACCGATCATTGTCTCAAATATGGCAGTTCAACCGTGGCTAATCAATCTATCTTCTTTTAATCATCTTCAATTGCCTCAGGAATAATAACAACTTCCTTCAACCCATAGCAAACTCAACCCTCACTCATCCCGAGTGACCTTGATTCACGAGACTACGCTGACCAAATCCCGCAACCCGTCTCATACCCTTCTGATAATGCTTTTCTTCAATCCGGTGTCTATTTCTCTCACTCCTCCAATGCTATCCTACGTGCTGAAACATATCATAGAACACTCCAACCATCCTTCCTTTTTCTTAGAGATTACTCTGCAAAAGCTCAATTCTCGATCATAATGCTGCCTGAAATCCTTAAACACCGCATTCTTAACTTTTGAACTCACTAGGACCGCTATTGAGAGTCATCCACTCCGATTGTCCCCGAATACAATCAACTCTAGGGCTATCCTAGCACAGGAACACCCTTTTCAATGAAACACGTGACTGAGTCACTAACCTGACAACTCACCAATGCCTTAAGCAAAATTCTGGATCTTCCAGAGCCTAACTCTGGCCCGACAGGTCCAACTTTTGCACACATTGATCAAATCCCACGCACAATCAGCATACTCCTTTCCCTTAGCTGAAACAACTTGCTAACACGCCAACAATTCGCAACCCTATGAGAAGACAACCCTACAGCCCTACTGTAGATGGTGGGACTGCCCCACTTAGCCCGAAGCCACTCCTTGAACCACTCTAGACCCTGTTGAGACCCTTTCTCCTTTGATAACACGATCCCTGCCAACCGCATTCTTCAACACTTCTTCTTGATACTCTGACCCCACGCAACCGAAGAAACCATAGCACCACCGAACCTAACGCATTCCATCCGATCAACGACGACGACTACACGTCACAGGTGCATATCCCACCTCACTTGAAGAAACCCAGTGTTACTACTTTATCAACTCCAACCAGACCATTCAGAATCCAAATGCCTTTCCTTTGCTGGAACTAAAACACCGAAATATCGAAATCAACTCTGAGAAGACCTCCCTTCAACCATTCATCACCCCCAACGTACGGGCAAGCATTATATCATCATATCAACACCGTGCGACAATCAATTGAAAACATCATCACCAACCGAGCACAACCTTAAGGCTCCCAGAACATAGCTATTGAGCTGAAATAACACATTACCCTTTTGCAGGGCCATAACAACAACCACGACCATTTACACATGGAAGCATCTCGAATTACATTCGTAGCACCATTCCCATTTCCTCAAATTCCTGATCCATATCAAGCGCTTCGCGACGCGTAAGATTGAGTAGGAATGAACATAGGCATAAGTGATCACGCTCAACTATGTCTAATAAAAGACTAAGCGGGCGTTGCAAATATAATCCGTGGTATTATGCCCAGAGTCGATCCCACAGGGAATTTACGTATCAAGCAAGCTGTTAGAATACTCAACTGTCACTTGATGTTGTTTAAATTACTAAAACTCAAGATTAACTATGCTAAGGTGTAAAAAATTGTAATAAAGATCTAAGGTTATGGTTTCCCCCGTCGATGAATTTACTTCTCGANAAATAGGCACAGCTAATTGATGGCCATTCAATTAACTACAACAAGAACGTAGTTGAACAATTAGAGATTAATCAACCAATCGAAACTATATTAATAACAAAATAAGTTCATCCCCCAATGAGTTCCACCAAAACCCTAGATTAAAGAAGTTAGCTAAACAAATTCATAAGAATCAAATCTAAATTAACTTGCATAATTAAACTACAAAGTAATGAAGAAAATCTGTACAATTTGATGTCTTGCCGTTCGAATCCCTTCTCTCCTCTTTGAATCCCTTCTCTCCTTCAAGTACTTCGAATCCTCTCTAAGTTGTGTTTTTGGGGTCTTTTTATATGTTTAGGACAAACCCTAAACGTGTAGGAGACTTCTATTTCAACCGGGAAACACTTAAACTCGTCAAAACTCGTAATTGACCGGAACATGGGCCTGTCGTTTGGGCCCTGGCGCCTGGATAACGCCAGGCTAAGGCTGGCGTTTCAGCACTAACGCCTGGCTAACGCCAGGCAGGGTCAGGCGTTTGGGCTCTGGCGCCCGGCTATAGCCCGGTGCACTCCTCCTCGCCTCTTGAGCGTATTTTCGATGTATTTGCATCCATTTAGCTCGGTTTCCATCTCCAATTCACCTACACATGAAATAGACTCTATTATGCACATAAAAAATGTATTTTTATTATTAACGCACATAAAATGTAGGGCATATAACATGTAAAACTATGAATTCTAGCCTCGCATCAATAAGTTTCAAAGGAATCAACTCGAACGATGAAGAATCAAGAAGGGAAGTACTCCTAACAGCCCTGTAGCCTCTCGAAGATAAGTACAGACGTCTCCGTATCGATCCGCAAGACTCTACTAGACTTGATCATGACTCGTGAGACCTACGGGAACCTAGCGCTCTGATACCATGTTGTCACAACCCAAAATCCCTAAGGTCGTGATGGCGCCGGACGTCCATGTCAGGCAAGCCAACTCATTCATTAATTGAAACAACTTTCCGGTTTTAAAACATTTATGAAAACATTTCTTTTTCCTAAATTACATATTAACCAAATAAAAGTATATTAATTAAAAACAATGGCTTAAAGATTACATTTAATCAATTATATCCCAATACATAAACCAGAACCCGATGTCATAAGTACATGAGCAATTTATAAGAATTCAACAATCATTACAAGCCTGTCCGGAATACAACTGGACAAGGTAATTTAAATGAAATACATACAGTGCGAAGGAGACTCTGTCAGCTGCGGATCGCCTCCGGATGATGCAGCTCACCTAAGTCTCTGAATCCTCCACATTGCTACGAAAGTACCTGTGCAATAAATATGCACAANAATATAATATATGACAAAATATGATGAAATATAGTAGACATGTAAGACAGTGAGCAGCGAGTACATATCAAGTACAGAAATCCAGGTAACCACTGAGAATAAACAACAATGTACACTTTCCTTTTTCCCAAATACATGTCAAGCCAATACCAATAGAATAGTACAAAATAGTCATGCGCACACTAGGGTAAGACAACCGGCCGGAGTCATAATATAGTCATGCCCGTGCACTGTCGAGGATCGAACGGCCCGTACCAAAAGTGCACCTCTCCACAAAGTACTCACATCTATGCATTGTCGAGGATCGAACGGCCCGTACCAAAGGTGCATCTCTCAACCTCTCTATGCACTGCCGAGGATCAAACGACCCATACCAAAAGTGCATCTCTCAACCTTTCTATGCACTGCCGAGGATCGAATGGCCCATACCAAAAGTGCATCTCTCAATATAATAATCCTCTCTGTGCACTGCCGAGGATCGAATGGCCCATACCAAAAGTGCATCTCTCAATATAATAATCCTCTCTGTGCACTGCCGAGGATCGAACGGCCCGTCTCATAAGTGCACCTCTCAATATAATAACCATAACTATGCACTGCTGAGGATCGAACGGCCCATATCAAAAGTGCATTCTAAACCCGTCGTGGCGTACGGCCCGCTCCCATAAGAGTAGGGGAAATAACACTCCGCTCGCGGAATGTAAATTGCGAAGGGGTTACATGCAGACATGCACAATCAACAATCCACCCCGAACACGTCAGGAACACAAATACTCAAGTAAATGACCGATTTATCTTTTAAAAACCACAAATACTATTTAAATCCCTTTTTCGAAATTCAGTTGCCGAGTTTTATATAACGTTTAATAACACAACTTTATTCGGAAATACAATTGCCGCGAAGGAAATAAATTCTTTTTTTTTTATATGATTTAAAAAATAAACTCTAATCTTCCTTAGTCATTAAATTACAATTTTGATTATATTAGCAGTCTAACATCACAGACAAGATCACAGGTACAACAGGTAGGGCATGCTAGTGGGTCCTAGGCTACCCGGACATGGCATAGTAGTAGCTACGCACGGGCTCGCATTACCTCGTGCGTACGTATCCCCCGAAGACAATATCACATAATTAATTAATTCACCTAGGGGGACAATTCCCCCTCACAAAGTTAGAAAGAGACTTACCTCGCTCCGAAATTTCATACCCAGCTTCCAAGCCTCNCCCCCCCCAAACTATCCAAATTATGATAAACTAATGAAAATATACTCAAATATTTGTTAAAAAATCAGATTTAGAAACTCCCATCTCTGCTCAAGGAATTGACCAAAATGCCCTCGGGCCCACGTGCCCGGATTCCGAAGTTTCTCGAAGATAAACTCTACCCATAACTTTACTAAATCAAATATACAATTTGTTACAATTTTCATGCTCAAATTCATGGTAAAAGTCCAATCCAAGTTCTAGGTCTTCCCCAAAAATCCCAAATTTATACAAATTGTCCATGTCTAAAGCCATGTAAGATCACATATTTAACTCAAAAATAGGAAGAAATCACTTACCTTGTGTTGCTTGGTGAAAATTCATCTTTGAACTCTCCAAAATAATCCAAGACAAATGAAAGCAATGGGCCAAAATTCGTGTTTACAACAATATGCCCATGCTTCATCGAGTTGTACCTTGCGCTTGTGCTGAGGAGGTTGTACATCCTATTACAATTTTTCCTTGTTGAACACCTTCTGTTAAAACATCCATAACTCCTTGTAGAAATATCGAAATAACAAATGGTTTGAAGATTTAGAAACTAGACTCAAAGATTTTTAATTCTATAGGTTGTACACCATATAACTCTTTATATATTCCATGATATGAGCTTCTAAAGTCGGCTCCATGCATCAGAAAATTTTGGCAAAACTACTTCACCAGCCATCTTCAATCGGTTATAACGTTTTGCACAAAACTCCAAATGACAAATGGTTTAATGTTCTGAAAACTAGACTTAAAGATCTACGACTTTCACGTTTTGCACATTTTCATATTCCTTATAGATTCCTATATATATTCTTCCAAAGTTAGCTCTTCGATGCATAAATTGTTGTCCCAAAAAAGATTTGCTGCAGAATTTTCAGCAGCTATTTTGGCCCGAAATCCTTTCCGTTAACCTTTCGAAATCAACCCGAGGCCCTCGGGACCTTAACCAATTATACCAACATTTCTCAAAACATGATATGAACTCGCTCGATGCCTCAAATCACATCAAACAACGTCGAAATCATGAATCGCACTCCAATTCAAACTTTATGAACTTTGAAATTTCAAACTTCTACATCCGATGCCGAAACCTATCAAATCACGTCCGATTGACCCCAAATTTTGCACACAAGTCATATTCGACATTACAGACCTGTTCCAACTTTCGAATTGGAATCCGACCCCGATATCAAAAAGTCAAACTCTCGGTAAAACTTCTCAAATACCTTCAAATTTCTATCTTTAGCCAAATGACTTCAAAATGACCTCCGGACATCCGAATTTACTTCCGATCGCGCTCCCAACTCCAAAATCACCATATGGAGCTATTCCCAGACTCGGAATCTCAAACGGACCTCTATAACACCGAGATGCTTTCCAACCCAAACTTATGAAATTCTTCTAAAATACTAACTTCCACAATATATGCCGAAACGCTCCCGGGTTATCCAAAACCCGATCCGGACATATGCCCAAGTCCGAAATCCTCATACGAATCTGCTAGAACCTTCATATCCTGATTCTGAGGTCGTTTACTCAAAATTCTAATCTTAGTTGATTTCACCACCTTAAGACTTCTGAAATGAGAATTCTTTTTCCAAATCAATTCTAAACTTCCTGGAATTCAATTCCGACCACGCCCACGGGTCATAACACATGAAACGAAGCTGCTCACGACTTCAAACCGCTGAATGACACGCTAGAGCTCAAAACGACCAGTCGGGTCATTACATACACACCCCTAGTGAGCGTAGAGTGCTGAGTGCGAGTGCTAAGCAATGGAGTGACATTGCTGTGAGGTTGCATTTACTTTTGCCGTTGCTGCATTTACCTGTTAATTTCTTTGTGGCATTTGTTGGTTTTATGGAATTTACCTGTTTATTTATGTTTATTGTAAACTATGAAAATAAATAATTGGACTATTTTGCTTTGCTCGTCACTACTACTCAGTTCCTTAGTTATTTATATTACTAATGAGTCGGTTGTACTCATACTACACCTTGCACTTTATGTGCAGATCCAGATGAGTTAGAGCGCAGCGATCGTTAAGTTCAGGCCGACTATCTTTGGAGGCTACAAGGTAGCTGCTAGTGTCCGCAGGACCTTGTTACTCCTTTTATCATCTATTTCTTCTTTTGGACAGTTAGACAGTTTATATATCTTGGTTCATAGTTTTAGACGCTCATGACTTAGTGACACCCCAATGTTTGGGGCTCGTTTCCGTACTTTATATTAATTATATTTAGAGTCGATTTAGTTTATGAAAATTTCAAATATTGGATATGTTTATTAAATTCTTATAATTGATTTAGTAGTAATTTTTTGGGAAATAGGCTTCCTTGTAACACGATATGCGCCATCACGACATGGTTAGATTTGAGTCGTGACAGGTTGGTATTAGAGCCTAGGTTACATAGGTCTCACGAGTCATGAGCGGGTTTAGTAGAGTCTTGCGGATCAGTATGGAGACGTCTGTACTTATCTTCGAGAGGCTGCAGTACCTTTAGGAAAACTTCAAATTCTTGAATCTTTATCATGCAGTATTTATTCAGCTGGAAGCGTAACTCTTTGAATTCCTTCCATGCATTCGTATGTGCACATGAGCGCCTGGTATCAGTTGTGCATCGACGACTTGTGATTCCCTGGATGAGGTGCGAGATGTGATTTCTGTGTGTTGATGTTGACCAGTCTAGAGGACTTGAGGCCAGGTTTTAACTGTAGCTTGAGCACTGAAGTGTTGATTGTGTGAGCGCGTGCTTGTGGACTTATATGTCCGGTAGTGTCCCTATTAGTTGAAATGGTGGCTGGATTGGAACGTGATGAGTATGATATGGCCGCGAGATAAATGGTTATGAGTGGTTGCGTGCTTCTTTCATCGTTGGCAGTATATGAAGGTGTTAGAATAAGACTCTGTCTGATAAGAGGTTTATTACCAGCGTTTGGTTGTTTTGGGCAGCTGCTATGATTAGAAATCATCGTTGTGAGTGTTTGAATTATGTGGTATATCATGTGATTTCATGTATGTTTTTGACTCGTTCGAGGACGAACGTTTGTTCAAGGGGGGAGGGGGGAGGGGGGAGGGGGGAGGATGTAACGACCATGTCGTTCGTTCCGACTGTTATAACCCCGTTCCTATCATTTCTGCTTCTTTATGTGTTGTTCAGCTATGTTGAGTTATATTGAGTTGGTAGGTTTGGGTCCAGAGTAGTTTAGGAGTGAAATAAGACACTTAGTCTCTTAGTTAGAAAGTTAAGTTAGAAAGTCAACCAGAACTTGACTTATGAATAAATGAACTCATTGGATGATTTTAGACTTAGGAGTGTGTCCGGAATGTAATTTGGAGGTCCGTGGTAGGATTAGGCTTGAATTGGCGAAAGTTGGAAATTTGGCGATTTTGGTCGACAGTGGAAACTTAGGTATCAGAGTCGGAATGGAATTCCGGAAGTTGGAATAGGTTCGCAGTGTCATTTTTTACGTGTGTGAAAAATTTGAGGTCATTCAAACGTGGTTTGATAGGTTTCGGCGTCGTTGGTGAAATTTGGAAGTTTAGAAGTTCTTAGGCTTGAACCTGAGGTTGATTTGGTATTTTGTTGTTGTTTTGGGTCTTTCGGAGGTTTGGCTAAGTTCGGGTAGTGATATATGACTTGTTTGAATTATTGGTTGAGGTCACGAGGGCCTCAGATGAGTTTCAGATTGGTTTGGGTTGTGTTGCGCTCATTTTTCTTATGTTTCGATGTTGTTTCTTCAAGCATAAATAGTACCACATTAAACAAATGAGCTCTGATTTCGGTTTTGATTGAAGCATTAGATCCATATCATAAATACGGAGCCGTAGCAAAAATAATCGTCGAATTTGGACATCGTATGAGGAATTTATGGTCATTATACAAATATTGGGTTGCCAGATTTTTTAGATTAATTATGAAATTGCCACTGACGGCGTATTTAAAAATCTACACTATTTGCAAATATTAAAACCTACATATCTCCTTCATTATAAGGTTAAATTGAGTGATTCAAAAGCCTATATTGACTAAAATTTCATAAGGAATCCATTTAAGGCATAAGCGAGTTTCAGGATCATTTGGCATGAGAAACGAGGAAAAATAGCTGACAAAAAATATATAAAATAAGGGTTTGTTCATTCGGTCATATTTTGAGTTGAGGAGCTCGGATTTCGGCGATTTTGGAGGAGATTTTCACCATATGAATTGGGGTAAGTATTTTTCTACTCGGTTTTGGTTATATTTCATAAATCTATCTTCGTTTTTTGGGATTTGATTTATGATTTCAAAGTGAAATTGAGGGAGTTAGAGCTTGAATTTTGGAGTGTTTGAGGTGAGGATTTGAGGGGCCAAACGGAGTCCGATTTTGACAAATTTTATATGGTTAGACTCGGGAGAGGACGTGGTTTATTATTCTGCCAATTTTGACTGGTTCCGAGAGGTGGGCCTAGGCGCCGGGTTTTGGGCGATTTCAGATTTTTAGCATATTTTGTAGTTTTTGTTGTGGAATTTGATTCGTTAACGTATGTTGATGGTATTAATCTGATTATGGATAGATTCAGATCTTTTGGAGACCGAGTCCAGAGAAGAGGGCATCCCGGAGTAGGATTTTACGCTGTTAAGGTAAGTAACAAATTTAACTCTGGCTTTCACGTTATAAACCCGGAGAATTTGATATTATGTGATCATTTAGAGGTGACACCCACGATAGGTGACGGGTGTGTGGGTGTGAACTACAAGGGATTGAGACTTGGTCCGTCCCGTGAGGCTGTGAGGCCTAATAACCATTATCTGTGTTTATGCATTTACTTGTTGGTGAACTTGTCTGCCTTCATGTTAGAGATCATGTTTAGGCTTCATTCATGCTCACGTTATTTGTACTCAGTCATAGAAATTATTGTACATGTTTACCTCAGTCTCTATTATGTTGCTGATATGTTGTGATACTTTATGTGGGTTGTGTCCACTTATTTGTCGTGCATTGTGAGGTTGGAGAGGTACATGACTGAGTAAGGTCGAGGGCCTAGTTGTGAGGATATTAATACCATAGCGCGTGAGCTATCCGTGTAGCACGTGAGCTTAACGTGCCGGTCCAGGTATTGATACCACAGCGCGTGAGTTGTCTGTGTAGCACGTGAGCTGACCGTGCGGATCCAGGTATTGATATTATGGCACGTGAGCTGTCCGTGCTTAGCGCTTGGGCTTTGGGAGCTCCTCCGAAGTCTGTACACACCCCCAATGAGAGCAGCGTATTGAGTGTATTGAGTGGTAAGTGCGAGTGCTGAGAGATGGAGTGACATTACTGTGAGGTTGCATTTTCTTTTGATTTTGCTGCATTTACCTTTTAATTTCTTTGTGTCATTTGTTGGTTTTATGAAATTACCTGTTTATTTATGATTATTATAAATTGTGAAAATAAATAATTGGACTATTTTTCTTAGCTCGTCACTACTACTTAGTTCCTTAGTTATTTCTGTTAATACTGAGTCAGTTGTACTCATACTACACCATGCACTTTATGTGCAGATCCAGGTGAGTTAGAGAGCGACAATCGTGGAGTTCAGGACGGCTCTCTTTGGAGACTACAAGGTAGCTTCTAGCATTCGCAGGACCTTGTTAGTCCGTTTATCATCTATTTCTTCTTTTGGACAGTTCGACAGTTTATATATCTTAGTTCATAGTCTTAGACGCTCATGACTTAGTGACACTCCGATGTTTGGGGCTCGTTTCCGTACTTCATATTAATTATATTTAGAGTCGATTTAGTTTATGAAAATTTCAAATATTAGATATGTTTATTAAATTCTTATAATCGATTTAGTAGTAATATTTTGAGAAATATGCTTGCCTTGTAACACGATAGGCGCCATCACGACATGATTAGATTTCGGTCGTGACATGTAGGTGGTGTCATAGTGTGTGAGCTGGTTTGCAGTGTAGAAAAAAATGTGAGGGATATCTTCCCTAGTATTAAGACAAATATGGTAGTAAAGGTTGTTAGTGATTTTCCTGTGGTAAAGGAATGTTTTTGTGGGTAGTTTTCCTTGAGTTTGTAGCCATAGAAAGCATTTTATTTTTTGTAAGATTGTTAGTTTCTAAATCCAATTATGAATGAATTTAGTTTTCTGGCGGTTGTTTTGGTATTGAGTGTGAAGGTAGGCAGGAGAGGAGTTGAAATTGTCGTTGTGTGAAAGGTGCCAGTAGAGGGTATTTACTTCTTGATGATTTATAACAATGGGGGTGTTGTTGATAAAGGGAATAATATTTGGTGGTAATATGAATGAGAGGCTAGAGATATCCCAACTTGAGTTGGATATGATGGAAGCTACCAATTTATTTAGTTCATGTTTAGGTATATGGCCTTGGATAAGGTGATGAAGTGAGATATTATTAGCGATCAAATATGTTCCAAAGGCTTATGTTTTTACCGATGGCCACATTCCAGCTTGTGCCTAAATGGCAGTATGTTTTAATTTTTGACATACTTTTTCATATATAGGAGGCTCTTGAGTGTGGTTTAATAGAATATAAGAAGTTATTAGCTTTGTTATGTTGTGTGTCATATTTAGCTGCTAATATGTTGATCCAAATTGATTTATTAGTGTGAGTGTAGCGCCAAAGGAGGCTAGTGAGTATGAATTTATTTTCAAAGGTTCGTTTTTGGATCCCTAATCCTCCTTCTGACTTAGGACATTTATCCCAATTGATTAGATGAATCTTCCTTTTTTTGTCAGTTGTGCCCCAAAGGAAATTTTGTTGTAGGCGATCAATTTTTGTAATGATTTTAGGAGGTAATAAGTTGATTTGCATTGCATGAATAGGGATTGTATTTAGGACTGATTTAATGAGGGTAGTTCTTCCTGCTAAGGTGAGGAATTTTGCTCTCCAACCGAAAAGTCTTGTGGTGATTTGGTCAATTATGTATTGGTAGTATATGGCTTTAGGTTGATTGGCGGTGATTGAAAATCCTAGGTATTTTCCAAAGTTGGTCGTAATGGGCATGTTTAGGGATGTGGAAATGGTCTGACTAAGTGTTGGATTGACATTATTAGAGAAAAATAGTTTTGATTTGTGAAAGTTGATACATTGACCAGATTTTGCACTTAATTTCTATTATGGTAGAAGTGTTAGAAGTAGTTGCTTTGGCTAATAATATAATATCATCTGCATACATTTAATGTGAGAGTGGATGTGCATTCCTATGTAGACTTATTGGGGTCCATGTACAAATGTCTACATTATGTTCAATTATACGGGATAGGGATTCCATGCATATTATGAATAGGTAAGGTGATAAGGGATCCCCTTGTCGTATGCCCCTAGAAGGTTGGAAAAAGGGGGTTGGAGTGCCATTGATCAGTATGGATATAGAGGAATTTGTGATGCATGGCATTATGAGATTGATTAAGGGTACATGAAATCTTAAGTGATGTAGAGAGAAGCTAATGAATGACCATTCTAAGCGATCAAAGGCTTTCTCTAGATCAATTTTTAACATCATGTTACCTATTTTGCTATGTTGATTTTTAAAAGAGTGGATGATTTCCTGAACAAGGATGGCATTATCAGCTGCCTTATGGCCTTTTAGAAAACTTCTTTGAGTTGGATTGCTAAGTTTAGGGAGGAGAGGTCTGATTCTATTAATAATTATTTTTGTAATAATCTTATAGATTGTGTTGCAGAGGCCAATTGGTCAATATTGGGTGATAGATTCTAGGTAAGTAATTTTTGGGATCAAGATGATGCTAGTTTTGTTAATTTCTGGAGGGATAGAAGAATTATGGAAAGCATGTTGAAAGGTGTGGATAACCGCTTGTGTGGTTTTGTCCCAAAACTTTTGGAAGAAAATGAGGTGTAATCCATCTGTGCATGTGGCTTTTAGTGGTTTGAAGGAGTATACTGCTTTAGTGATTTATGTGATAGAAAATGGACAATTGAGTGTTTGTATGTCAACATCAGTGAGTGAGTTAGAGAAGGTGGGTATATATTCTTTTTGGCACTGAGTTAATTGAGTTGTAAATAAATTTTTGTAATAATTAAGGATTATACCATGTATGAAATTTGTGTCATAGGTCCAATTTCCTAATGAATCATGTAAGCGTAGGATTCTATTACTTCTTCTTATTATTATTATGGGGAGGTGAAAGAAGGTCGTATTTGCGTCACCTTCATTTAACCATTGGACATGAAATTTTATTTTCCAAAATTCTTCCTCACTCCTTAACAGGTTATTGAATTCAGTGATTAGCTCGTTTTCGAGGTTGTAATCAAAGGAATTTTTGTTGTGTGGGTCCATATGTTGTAACCCTTTTAGTCGAGCTATTAGAATCTTCTTTTTATAAAAATATTTCCAAAAATGTGGATATTCTAATGGTAATCTAGGTCAGTGAAGTTTCTTAGCCCGGTAGTATAATATTGTTCATCAAGCCAAGTGTGAGAAACAATATCTTGGAACTGAGGGTGTTGGAGCCATATTGTTTCAAATTTAAATTTTGACAGGTGTTTTGGGAAAGGTTTTGTTAAATTTAGTATTAGTGGGCAGTGATCCGAGTGTGTGCAAGGTAAGTGATTAACAGTCGAGTCTTGAAATAGTTCGAGCCATTTGTTATTATCATAGAATTTGTCTAGTCTTTCCATTATAATTGAATTAGGAGATTTTTATTGTGATTAAACTTAGGTTTGTTAGTCCACGTAAATTTAGGGACCACAAAACCTAGGTCAATCATTTTGATGTTACTTAGGCATTTGTTGAAGGTTGAGGACCTCTTATAATTTATAGGTGCTCCACCAAATTTTTCTTTAGATGTAGAGATTTCATTAAAATCACCACATAATAGGCACAAGAATGAGTATCATGCACAAATTGTAGATTGATCCATAGCAATTTATGATTTGAAAAATTTATTACTAGGATGAATTAAAGATAAAAGCCAAGGAGGTGATATTTACCTGGACTGATGCATGTATTTCCTGGCTCATAACTTCTACTGGGTCGATGATTAATTCATGGGCTCACTATAATAGAACTATTCCCCCAGACTGTCCTTGTGATGCCACTTGAATTAGATCTGTGTAGTTGAATTATGCAAGGAGGTCTGAGTGGTCTTCCATTATTGTTTCTGTGAGACATAGGATAAATGGATTGTTCCAATAAAGTAAAAAGCACAGGTTCCGACGGAATTCCTGATTGTGAGCTCCCCGACAATTTCAAAACATTATCTTCATGAGACCTTCATGTCTTGGATTGCTCCCCTCCGGAGCTAGTGGTAATTCCAAATGCATTAACAAATATGGTGGGTTATATAGTGCTGCAGATAGTAAGTTGTCAAACAAAGTTGGGATCATGAGAATCACATATCTCTTTTCCAAGGAGAAGGGATCTAGACGTATATTCAATGAGGTTTTCTGGAGATTTGGTGGGATGAAAATGATATATTTTTTCTATGTTTCCTGGCATGGAGATCGTCAGGAAGTCAGAAAGTATCATAGACTCCATAAATGTCTCCGACATTCCGTTGTCTTCTTCTACTTGTTAATGATGATTTTCCTAGAGTGGTGGAGGTGGTGGTGAGTTGGTATTCTGGATATTTATCACCTGTTGTTAAATGACCCTGTTAATGGAGGTTGTGGCCTCTCCAAAGGATGTTGAGGAGTTAACCATGGCCTCAAGTTTCTTTGTGGGGGTGTACTCCAGAGCAAAGGATGATGAATTTCTTGGGTTTTTCATTGTTGGTATTGTGTGATAATTTGTTGCAATTGTAAGATTGTGATGTCTTGTTGATAGATAAAGTTCGGGATTTGACCTCGCTGTGCTTGATTTGGAATTCCCACTTGGAGTGAGAATACCATTTCCTCGGATATTTCTAGTAGGAGTGAAACATGGTTGAGAAGTAGTTGGAGATCTATTTGAGGCATTTGATGCATGGGAGGGAGTTGTTGCATGGCTGGGTGGTGTGGTTGTAATATCGTCCAATTGCGTGCACGTGGGTGGTGATGTGGGATAATTATGTGTGGAGGTGGAAGGTGGTGATGGTGGTTGATATGCACGTTGTTGATGAAGCTTCTATGCTTGTAGTGGTGGGGGTTCCTGTGGTTTTGGGAACTAAACATTGTTGGTGTTAATGGGAGGTTTAGAAGGTTGAAGTGTTACTAGTGAGGTTGCAGTGGAAGAATGGTTATTTGAAGAGGTTTGGGGAGTGTAAGAGGAAGTCGTGTTTTGTTGGTGCAGTAGGCTATTGCATTGGTTATCGGGAATTGATTTTCATTTGACAGTAGTGTGGAATGTTGAGGTTGAGGTGTAATTTTTTTTGCAGCTAGTATCTAATAAGTACTCATTTTGGATTGATGTTGATGATAGAGGGTAGTGTATAGTAGAGTGTTGAGGTATATTGTGAGGAGTCACTGATTTAGAAGTTGTATGAGAGTTTTGGATTGTTTGAATTGGAGGTATTGTGGGTAGAGGGGCTTTGTCATTTACTTGGGTGTTTTCTTGTGTATCATTGCTAGTAGGGGTATCGTGGGTGATAGTGTTATGATTGTTGGGAAACTTAGGAGGTTTCTTGTTGGTATTGTATTTTGTACGTATCCATTTAGAAAGAGCTTTTCTAATTGGGGGGGGGGGTGTAGAGGGGTGATAGATTGTATTGTAGGTTTTTGCCTAGGTCTACAGTGGGCGTGGGTGTTGGTATTTGGAAAGGTGACGATGATGGTGTGAAGTGAGTTGTAGTAGGGTTGATTGAGGGGGTTATGGGTGGTATAGGGTTAGCATGCATGGTTTTTTTCATCATGGGGGTAGGTCCGGTGTAGGGTTTGGAAACATGAATTGGTTGTGGAGTGGAATGTTGTTGATTGGATTTGTGAATTTGTGGGGGCCAGGTAGGGTATTGGATTCCGGGGGAGTGGTATTGGGAAATTGAGGGTGGTTTTGATTTTTTAGGGTGGTTTGAGGGGAATTTTCCGTTTTAGTTTTGATTTTTTTTTGCTTTTTGGATGGGAGAAAATTTTACATTGGTTGGGATGGTCTTCGTCACAAGATGATGTGGGAGGTGTGTCTTGTGGTTGATTCGAAGTAGAAGGAATTGTGAATTTGGGGCAGTAGTGGGGATTATACCCTAAGCATCCACATTTTGTGCAGATGAGTGATGAGTCTTCATAAAGAAATTGTTGAGTATGTGTGCCAACGAGGATTTTTGAGGGTAGGATTTTTCCTTATGGAGCTAGAATACAGAGTCTAGCATATCGACCTCTGAATGTGTGGACTGTGCATGTGTCAATTTTTATAAGTGTGCCAATGAATTCCGAATTTTTTTGAAGGATTTGTATATCATAGTACTCAGTAGGTAATTTGTGTAGTCGGATCCACATGGTGGTGTAATTGGTGTGGATTAGAGTTGGGTTGAATTTTGGTTCTCATTGCCAGATAGTGAGGTACCGGGATCCTATGAACCAAGGTCCATTTTGAAATATTGTATTGAATTTTTCAATGTGTTAAAATTTGATGAGATAGTAGTCATATCCTAAATCGATTAGTTGGAGAGTTTCATTTAGTTTCCAAAGAGAGCTCAATTTATTTTTGAGGCTTGTATATGACATTTTTTTTCCTAGGATTTTGATTATTATGGCTTGGTGCCAAGGACGATAGAGTCTAAGTTTATCATTTGAGGAGATAGGTATGAAAAAAGGTATTGGGATGGGTTATTACTTTCATCATCTAGTGTTAGTTTTTTCAGAAAACCAGATTCGAGGTTGGGGTCGATTAGGGGAGGAGAAGATGGGGATAGAGTGTCTCGACATCTTACCTTGCCAATGAGGTTCTTGCATGGTTGTTCGGTAGTTTCCATAGATTTTGCCGTAGCTTCCTTATGCTTTTCAGTGTTGTTTTTGAGTTGACCAGCTTCTTGATCTGAGAGTTCAATTTTCGAGGTTTCTTTCTGTATAATTAGATATGCACAAAGAAGAAATAAACTATTGTATATGAAAAGAATTATATCCGGCCCGAGATGAATTCATTGACAAATTCACCGTATGAATTTTGACTTTTCAATAAAGCGGAGGCGAACTGATCAACGAGAAAGAGGCCCTACTCAGCGTGGACGGATGTAGGTTATATTCGACGTGTTCAATTAAATTCATAACTTTCGACGCATAGTAAAAATTTATATGTAAAAATTAATTAATATTGCAAAAAGAAGTAAATATGAACCCATAACTTTAATGATATAATGAGTTTAATCTAAAAAATTTAAAGTTGAACCCATATGGTTTAAATCCTGGATCCGCCTCTATTACTCATTATAAACAAATACACCACAAGATTGAACTACACTCATGTTTTTCCCGCGTCAAAGTCTCAAATTTAGGGCTTGGTTTCGTCCTTAATTCGTAGTGAATTTATGAATTTGAATACTTCTAACCCTGAATTCTTTTTTTATAAATTCAACTTGACTTGTACCTGAAATACAAAAAATAAAGGTAAGGAAAACTAATTAATAGTTAAAGTGCTAAGAATTTGAATTCAAAGGAATGAACTTAAAAAGATTAGCTATGATGCGCAATTCACTGTAAGCACGTAATTTTTGACCCGCACGTTTTTAATAATTATTTTTAGTATTCGTAGTATTTTAGTACCTATTTGATCTTACGAATTTTAGTATACTTTTATCTTTAATTTTAATTTTCACACATAAAATCAAAAATACCAAAAATAGTTCATTACATATTTTCTTGCTTTTTACTTAAGGCCATTAATATTTTATAGTAATATTTTACTTTTTCACTATGATTTCAATTTATTTCATTTTATCTACCTTTATTTGAAAATATATATAAAAAAAGTTTCATATTATGATATAGTTTACTTTAATTAATTGTAACTAAGTTTAATTTATTTAAAGGGAAGAAGTTTTAGTTGGTTAATTTATTGACCTTTAGAATTAAGAGGAATTTACATAGAATAAAAACCTTTAAAGATTTATTTATATTCCCTACAATTGCTTTTACAAAATTACCGTTAGTAAACCGTATTTTATTTACCCTTTTAATTAAATTATGTACAACTTTTCATCTCCTAAAATCTCTCTCTTGAGATTTTCTCTCACTTAAAAGATATCACTATAAATTATCATCCCCGATTTCTCTCTCTTTGAACCCTATGCATCATCAAAAAATCATCTGAGACTTGGGAAATTTTCAGCGGAAATGTGTTTCCTTCCCCCTTTTTTGATAATATATTATTTTATATTACATATACATGTATTATATTATTGTATAATTTAATAATATATATTTTATTATATACATTTAATCATATATACATTATATTTTGTTTCCCTCAAATTTGCTTCTTCTTTATTTTCCCATCAGCAGAAACATGTTTACTTTCCCCTAGTACCTATTTTTAGTGAATATGGAGTGTTTGTTATGAGGTAGTGTTGTAGTGGTAACCTAATATATTTATATTGATAATTAATTATTAACAAATTGGAGAACGTTTAGGGCCTAACTATACGCTTTAAATTACCACATCCTTTAAATAGGAAAAATTTCATACGTTTCAGATATACTTCATTTAACAATATTCTCCTTAAATAGAGATAGTTACCATATTTTTAGAGTCTTCTTTTTACATATATGTTGTACAATTTGTAATTCAAAACCAAGTCGTATATTATGGAATATTTTGTAAATCCTTAAGTAACTAAAGAATTAAAGAGTCCAAAATTTGAGCTCAAATTCGGATGGCCCATTCCTCTTAGCTCAAACCCCCCCTAACTCATCAAATCTTGGGGCATTTGCATCCGTACCCGCTTTTTGTGTCACGTTTTAACTTATACCTGCTTTGTAAAAAAAATTGCAAGTGTACCTGTTTTTTCACATAACTTCAGCATACGGGGCTGAAGTAACAAAGGCAATCACGCAAAACTTCAGCATTCTAGTAGAGGGGCCTGAAGTAGCTTGCGAATTTCAGCTCTAGAGCTGAAGTTTTTGTCTTTGTAACTGGAGAACTTCAGCTCTAGAGCTGAAGTTTTTGTTTTTTAACTCGCGAACTTCAGCTCTAGAGCTGAAGCTTTTGTCTTTATAACTAGGGAATTTCAGCTCTAGAGCTGAAGTTTTTGTCTTTGTAACTGGGGAACTTCAGCTCTAGAGCTGCAGTTTTTGTTTTGTAACTCGCGAACTTCAGCTCTAGAGCTGAAATTTTTGTCTTTATAACTGGGAAACTTCAGCTCGTCTTTGTAACTGGGAAACTTCAGCTCTAGAGCTGAAGTTTTGTCTTTTTAACTGGGGTACTTCAGCTCTCTGTCTTTGTAACTGGCGAACTTCAGCTCTAGAGCTGAAGTTTTTGTTTGTAACTGGCCAACTTCAGCTCAACGAGGAAAAGGACGCTGAAGTTATTTAAAAAGTGGGTACAAGTTAAAAGTTTTAAAAAAAATCAATATAGGTTAAATGAGGGCGACCAAATAGGGTGCCCCGTGCAATTTTTACTCAAATCTTTTACCTTCAAAATCCAACAAACCCCAAAATAAAAAAGCTCCTCTCTCATTCTCACAAGAGGAAGGAAGGTGCACACACACATATAGTAGAGAGGAAAAGCTGGCTGCACTTCCCTAAGACAAGAAAAAGGGAACGACCTTCTTAACAAAAACACCAGCAGCTACCCTTTCTTGACAAAAAGCTTCAGCATTTCTTGATTTTTTGAGAAACAAGAAGGGAGAGCCACGACAAAAAACAGAGGAAAAAACTCCAATTCCTCCAACCTTAGAGAGCAGCCGTCCCTCACCAAAGTGAAGCTCTGTCTCTACCGTCTAATTCCACTAACATAACGCCTCCCCTCACTTCAATATGAGGTCTGCCTCTAAGCTCCTATCTTGGGTGATTTCTGACCGTTACTGATGCTGCTAGATTTCTTCACCGGCGGCAAGCTACTCCTGAATCTCCTAAGACAAGAAACGAACCCCCCCCTCACTTTTTGAGCCTTCAGCCGCAACACACATACATACAGAGACACATACACTCATGAAAGGGAGGGACGATTTTGAGAGGGTTAAGAGCAGAGAACGGTCACCCAAAGGCAACTATTTTTAGCTCCAAAATCTTACATTAATCCCATTGAAGCTCTGTGCTCGAGGTTGTAAACGGTTCGAGAATTCCGTCGTGGTCTCCACGCGACGGGTCTGTTTGTTTCAACCTCATCGATGCATTCTTCTTGTAAACCAGTTGGAAGATTTTTGATGTTCTGAAAGTTATAAAAGGTCCAGCTCTTTATATTCATCTTGTTTACTTCCATTTTGTTAGTTCAACGAACGCTTGTTCATTTCGTCATCGTTATATGCTAGCATGCTTCTGGTTTTGTCGCTTTGATTAGTTTATCCATTTTCTTAATGGTTATTGTTTTGTAGATATGCTTTGTGATAACGAATTTGGTAAAGTCGGAATTTTTAGTCCTACTTTGTTTAGAATTAAAAGCTTTGGGCTAAATTTGGTTAGCCACTCACTATGCCATGAATTTGAGTTGAGAACGAATCGACCATTGTTAGTTAGTAATAGTATAGAATCTATCATTCTTCATGTAAACTCCCATCTTTCTTTCTCTCTCTTTACGCAATCCAACATCTTTCTTGCTTTTTTGTTTCCCCCATTTCTTGATTTGGTCTTGTTACTAAGTTATTAACTGAACAACCGTTTTTTCCCGATTGTGAATGTTTTGTTTTTCTATCTATAGACAGAATATTTTTCTGCCTGACTTTAATACATGTGCGCACATATGGGCATTCTATCCAGTTGAACTCTTAATTCATATTCAAGATTGAGACTTTGTTCATCCAGCAAAGGAGAGAATTCTAAATTCTTGAATTTGCCAGCTGGTTTCGTGGATGTTGACCTGAATTTATTAAGGAGTTTAAACTCTGTACTTGTTATTGTTCTATTGTGATTTTTGGTATTGAGATTCATTATTGGAGTGAGGCAATGGAGCTTACCCAATCGCAAATAAGAATAAGTGTCTTCTCTTTCGAGAGTTATCGCCCTGTTTCGAGAGTTATAGCCTTGTTTCTCCTGTTATGCTTCTCTTGTGCTTTACAGTGGTATTATGTCTTACCGGATTGGTTGGTTCAGGTCCATAGTGGTTTTGGAGTGAATTGAGACACTTAGTCTCTTAATTGGAAGCTTAAGTTAGAAAAGTCGATCGGATGTCGACTTGTGTGTAAACGACCTCAGATTTGAATTTTGATGGTTCGATTAGCTCCTTTAGGTGATTTTGGACTTAGGAGCGCTTCCGAAATGTGATTTGGAGGTCCGTAGTAGAATTAGTCTTGAATTGGTGAAAGTTGAAATTTTGGTGTTTTTGGCCGGCAATGAAAATTTTGATATCAGGGTCGGATTGGATTTTCGGAAGTTGGAGTAGGTTTGTGGTGTCATTTTCGACTTGTGTGCAAAATTTGAGGTAAATCCGACGTGATTTGATAGGTTTCTATGTCGTTTGTAGAATTCGAAAATTTCAAAGTTCTTTAGGCTTGAATCCGGGTGTAATCGGTATTTTTGATGTTATTTGAGGTGGTTTGAGGATTCGACTAAGTTGTATAATGTTATAGGACTTGTTGGTATGTTTGGTTGAGGTCCCTATGCCTTGGGGTGATTTCGGGTGGTTAACGACTTGATTTGAGCTGAGAATTGCAGCTGAAGTGCTGCTGTTAATGGTGTAACTGCACCTGCAGAGTGGAGACCACAGGTGCGAGCCCGCAGAAGCGAAGGAGGAACCGCAGAAGCGGCCAAGGACGAGCTAGGCAGAAGTTGCATGTGTGAAGATGTTCCCACACATGCGAGAGCCGCAGAAGCGGGCAACTGGGCAGGTGCGAGTGGGGAGTCGCAGGTGCGATGGATTCCCCCACCTGCGATAGTCGAATATGCGCTCTGATGCGAGACTAAATTGCATAGTTTAACATGTGATATACCTTACATTTTATGCGCATAAATGATAAAAATACACTTGTTATGTGCTTAATGGAGTTTATTTCATGTGTAGGTGAAGTGGAGATGGAAACGGAGCTAAAGAGATGCAAATACATCGAAAGATACGCGAAAGGAGACACCCAGGCGACAGAGCCAAACACACTGACCCTACCTGGCGTTAGCCAGGCGTTTGGGCTGAAACGCCAGCCCTACCCTAGCGTTAGCCAGGCGTTTGGGCTGAAACGCCAACCCTAGCCTGGTGTTAGCCTGGCGTTTGGGTCCAAACGCCAGGGTCCCCAGTCGGTCAGAAATCGAGTTTTGACGGGTTTAAGTGTTTTCCAATTGAAATAGAAGTCTTCTACACGGTTAGGGTTCACCCTAAACCTATAAATAGACTCCTAAAACACAACTACAAGGGGGATTCACAGAGATTCATAGAGATTCGAGATTANTTTTAGATTTTATTCTTATGAATTTGTTTAGCTAACTTCTTTAACCTAGGGTTTTGGTAGAACCCGTTGGGGAATAAACTTATTGTGATATTAATATAGATTTGATTGGTTGATTAAACTCTATTTGCTCAACTATGTTCTTGTGGTAGTTGATTGAAGGGCCCTCAATTAGCTGTGCCTATTTATTATGTATCTACTTGAGAGAGAGTGCATATTTAGGTAATTTTTTGAACAACACCAGTCCCAGAGTATAGACGAAAGTCATAACCGAGGGTTTAGAGGTTGGATTAGAGATAACGATACCTCGGGTGCAATCTAAAGTGAACTGTAATGCAATCTAGCTAGCGTAACTTGAGAGAGTGCGTCTAGTAAATTATCATAATTACTTGAGAGAGATTTATGGTAGATAGAGTGTTCATGATTGATAGAGATAACTAATCAAGCTATAAGAAGTATCCGAGAAGTAAGTTCACCAGCGGGGGATACAATAACCTTAGATTTTATTACAATTGTTTATACCTTAGTATAGTTAATCTTTACTTTTAATCTT